>JAHZND010005178.1:0-11984 GCA_027744115.1 Acrocyrtus sp. NNG-2020 | reverse complement strand
ATGAAACCGCTCCACTCTTTCCTGGCATGGCTTGCTTTTTAGAGAAAGATGGTGAAAGTGAAAAATGCTTGTCGACTCTCTTCCTACATTATCTTCGTGTGGGGAAGTGTGCCTGAGAAGTATTTTAAGTGTGCGGTTTGTTTACTCCCTATCTCGGAGTAAAATAAATGACAGGGTGGTTGAATACCCACGGATGAAGGATGGAGTGACTGGTGAGCTACTTGCACCACTACCACTACAATTACATTTTCTCTTCATTATTCATTAGGTGGAAGTGTGGGAAGGAGTGTGGGAGGCTTGTTGGCATATGGAAAGAAGTGCTCCATTTCCATTTCCTGTCATTTTCTCCTGCACTTCTTTTCTCTGTCAAAATTACTGGGCCTTTTTGTTGAGAATTGTGAATTGCCCTTGTTAAAACTCTTTTAGAGCGACGAAGCGCAGAATGAAGGTTGCGCAAAATCAATGGTAATATTAGCACTGTAATTTTCCTATTCAGTATTATTCTTTGGAACGAAAACAAAACTCAATTTTTGATGGATCATTTCAGAGAAAAAAAGAATAAAGAAAGGTAAAAGTAAAAAGCTTCTTGAAAAAAAAGCTTTCAAGGGATTTCTCTAGATGAACTTTAATAATAATAGAAAAAGAAACGCTAAATTGAAACGAGATTGTGATCATTTCAGAGAAAAAAGAATAAAGAAAGGTAAAAGTAAAAAGCTTCTTGAAAAAAAAGCTTTCAAGGGATTTCTCTAGATGAACTTTAATAATAATAGAAAAAGAAACGCTAAATTGAAACGAGATTGGCGTTGGCTTCATTTTGTTCAAAATAATAAAGCTCCTAGTACTACTATATTATATTAGTTGGGCGAGCGAACAAAAAGGGAAATTGGGTAAATCGAAATAAATTATTTTTTACCGAACTTTGCTTCTATACCAGTACCGATCCACCTATCGACTTATGGCGTCATTACTGCAGAGATCAAAGGGTAGAGGTCTTAGAGATTTTTTTGCTATGATATGAGCTGGCTTTGGCTTAATTAAAAAGCGGAAGACGCTTTATTGGATTCTCCTTGAAAGTGTATCATTTCATTTTGATGAAATATCAAAAGTAACATTGAAAGCTTATTGACGTAAGTGTGCCAAAAGGCTGAAATGCAGATTTTGAATGAATATCTAATTTTGTTCGCCTACAAATTATTCCTCAAAATAATGCGAATGTCAGGGAAAAGGTGAAACGTGTAGGAAGAATGGAGCAGACATCTTTTCTGAGTGCTGCTGCATCAGCTATCAACTTCCATTCTGTAAGTGATTAAGCCTATGCAAAACTACAGATATCCCCAGTAGTTAAGTTCATGAATTACTATTATCAATCCGCTACCACTTCTTTTTACTGATTTTATACGGATGGAGTGGCAATCCCAAGGAAAAAGGAAATTCCTTGACATGTGTCAAAACTAGGTAGTAATTAAATGTCCGTTTCATCCCCTCCCCACAAATTTCACTCTAAAAAATACAGTCGAGGCGTGCTTTAATTCGTCTACAATGCCGAAGACGACGTGTGCTGTACGCTATTGGACAGAGTAGATGAGTAGAACGGAGATTTCAACTGCATGTAAACTACTAAAAACTGCACCGTCGCCGTGATGAGATTAGCCTCAAACGCACAACTGCCTCCATGTCCTTCCTTTCTGACACGAGCTGCTGTGATTTGTTGATTTTTGGATGGTTTCCACTCTACAACTGGATATGTCTGCCTCTGCCTCCCTAATAAATATTTGTTCTGACGTACCCTACTTTACTGATCCGACTAATTTGCAGAATACAAATGGGACTGTTGTAAATAAAAATGCGTTTGAGCATTTTACTCCTTATTTAACCAACCATGCTTTTACTGATCGCTATCATAACACTGCCACCGAAAATGATGAGTATCACAATAAAGTAATTGTAACAAGAGCCCAATTAAGATAAATAGTGTACTCCACTCACACTCATTAATTTTTAGAAGACAAATGGAATTTAGATGAGTCTGTTTGTGTTTTTAAACGCTTCACTCTTCACTCTTTGATCGCACATGTGTACAAAATGATATGGCTGCGGGAGAGGTTCATTACTGCAACACAATTGGCTTGGGACTGTTGTAAATAAAAATGCGTTTGAGCATTTTACTCCTTATTTAACCAACCATGCTTTTACTGATCGCTATCATAACACTGCCACCGAAAATGATGAGTATCACAGTAAAGTAATTGTAACAAGAGCCCAATTAAGATAAATAGTGTACTCCACTCACACTCATTAATTTCTAGAAGACAAATGGAATTTAGATGAGCCTGTTTTTGTTTTTAAACGCTTCACTCTTAACTCTTTGATCACACATGTGTACAAAATGATATGGCTGCGGGAGAGGTTCATTACTGCAACACAATTGGCATTTTCTCTTTCATTTTCCTCTTCCGCTTCCCATTTCATTCAGTTAGTGGAAAACACATTAGCATTCATCATAGAGGAAAACAGGGAGCTATCGTAAACGTGTCAAAAGCCTCACCATCACCAAACCACACAGCAGCAACCCTAAAAAGCAGAAAACTCGATTTGAGTTCGTCTGCAGACTTTGAGCTGTTTCCCGTGTGCCGCATCACATTTCACATTGCCATGCATCACCCAAAAATTTAATTGTCTTCCATTTTGCAGCAACCAAAAGAATCCTCAGCTGCCTTTTTCTTTATGTACTCCGTTTACAGCACTTGCTTAAACAACGACTGCCACTCAGAATGGCTAGCACTAATTAAGAATTATGACATGTGATAGTCTACTGCGTCTGTCTAGCTGAACACTTCTCTGCAAATATATGTAGTAGTACATTAGTGCGGAGACGTTTTTTGGGGAAGGCAAAAAACCAGTCATTGTAGTTTGTAAATGGAAATTGTCTTTTGTCTTTTCCAAAAACGGCAAAACAACAGACTGTGCTACAGCCACAGGCTATATTTTTTCATCTATTGTCGTTTCGTCATTTTCACTGTTTACTGGTGATGGAAAGGAATGTTTAATTTTCCTCTTTTCGTTTATCAGCTCTTTCTATCGTCTGACCATTCTCCTTTTTCCTCTTTGGAGCCTCGGAGTAAAGATTTTTTTGCTATCTCGTACAAAATTTAATTAGGCAAAATGCTTACATCCCTTCCAGCTCAGTTAAAGCGGTGCCTCTGTTCTCGGGAAATTGAAAAAATGTAATCCTCAAACAGAGATCCTATTGTGCTGCGCTGTATAGCTGACCAGAAGGAGCTGAGTCACATTTTGGAAAATGTGCTCTTGTTTCCAGCATCACAGCAAAGTGCGAAAGTTTACTTACTGACGTCCTCTCTGTCCTCTTTCCCAGAATTGTATTGGCATGTGTGCGGCTGGAAGCAGAAGGTATAATTAATTGGCATATTTCCGTCAAGCTCTTTCTCACAACAGTGTAATTTTGCGTTTTTGTTTGGCTATCTGCAAAAAAAACTTGGAATGGCCGTAAAAAATAGACTTCCGCACCACCCTCACAGGACAAAAAGGAAATTGCGTAAGAAGCAGATGTGCCCATTGGAGAGTGTGTGCTGGACAACGGAATAATCCTGTTTTTTTACTTGTGAGACAAAAAAGGGTGCTATACAGAGTCGGTATTCCTTCACTAGATAAAATTGGCAAATAGTGCAATTTCGTAGAAAAATGGGGCCATGGGGAGAGTGGTCAGCGCCTCCAGTCTGCGTCATCGCTCATTTGTTGTGTACAGTCCTTGGAATTTTGGTGACAATGAGGTATAGCGACAAAAGCCGCGATATTTAACTCGAGATGCGTATCATTCTCACTTAGCAAAATAGGTGATTAATGCTCCAAAAAAGGGAGGAATAATATGAATGTGTGTCAGCGCCCAAGCACATGCCAGCGGCTGTAAGTCACCCTTTCCCGGGCAAGATATTAATGACGAAAAGATTAAACAAAAGCGGAGGAATTCCACCTAGAAAAAAAAGAAATACAGGAAATTAGCCCAGCGTGGTCTAGTTGGCTACTCTCAGTCCCTGGAAAAAGAGCTTTAACAATCCTATCAGTGAGGGAGGGAAATGGGAAAGATGAAACGAAAAAAATAGACAGTGCTCTGGAGATAAATCTAATTCCATTTATACTTCCCCGCACATACAGCCAGCGGCCAGCAGCCAAAACTTACATTGCTCATTATACAGGATTTCCTTTCCTTTTTTTGTTCCCTTCTGTCCGCTGCTTTCTTCTTTTATGCGAGGAATTACAATCCTCGCAGTTGCTTGATTGCTAGAGGAAAGAAAATCGACGTAGTTCAAAAGGACCCAAAAAAAGTTTGTTGGGGAAACCAAGCAAAAAAACGAGTAAACCAGATTTTTTCCACTCTTCTCCATTCACATTTACCAACCTCAATCTATATCCTCCTCACTCATCATTACGCAGATTACAAATCCTCTCTGTCATATCAGCCATTTGATAAGTCACCATATGGAAAAGCGAAAAAAAATTCTTGATTGGGTTGTAATATCCCCGGACCATGTTTTCTTCCATCATGTCTTATGCTTATGTGGTCAGTCACACTCCGTCAAGTTAGCTCTGGTGATGTCATAATAAAAATGTTGGTGTGCAGTTGGCAGTTACTCGTACTTTCACCTTTTCACATGTCTGCAACAGTGTCATGCTGCAAAAGATACACGAAGATGGTGAGCTTAATTTTCAACCATCTCAAAAAAAATTACTTCATTGTCCTTTTTTCATAATGTGTGTCTGGGCATATAAGGGGGAAATGGGACATCATCCTTTACTCCCGTCACTGGTTAGTGCTCATATAAAAAAAAACTCTGTACATTTGTGTTGTTGTTGTTGCTAATGTACAGTAATAAAATTTAATTGGGCCCGACCTCTCACTCACTCAGCCACGTAGCTTAGGCTTTCTGCGACTTTTCTATTATTTTTTTATCCAGTCTCTCGTCCAGATCCAATAGGAAAATACAGCATGTCCTCGTACAACACCTAAATTTTTGTGGTGGTGAAAGGACACCGACACCATCAACACTCATTATGGAGATGAGACTGTGCCAGGAAGACTGGAAAAAATATATAGCGTCGGGCTCGGGGGATAGCATTAAAATTACTCTGAACTTCGAGAAATAGGGAAGGGAGTTGGGAGTAGGAAAGAGTATTAGGATTGACCACGGCACTATACTCTTGTTTATGTCCCAAAATAATGGGCTCAGCTTTTTCCGGAGTTTTCTAGCCGTAAAACCGCGAAATGAGTTACGAGAGCTATTTGCATTACTGAACTGGCCATGAATTTTGTTTGCTAACGCACGTTTACCAAAGTAATTGGGAAGAAGGGAATTGCGCTGGCTGGAAAAGAAGATGATAAGAAAAAGTGCATTTTGGTGCTCCATTTAGCATCCCATAAAAAGGCAATGGCGCAAGAAAATCGTGGCCAAGATGGTCCAGAATTAGATTTAATTATGAATCAAAGCATGACGTACTCGGAGATAATAGGGAATGCATTAGCATCCAAAAGTTGTCTTCCTTTTTGTATATTGGAACATTAATTTTCACCAGAGAAATCACTTTTTTTCTTACCATTTCCACACTAGTGGACTGGTTAGTGTTGGTCACGTTCCTTGCCCCTCTTTTTCCCACAAAAGGAGATATGTTTCATGAATGAAATTGGGAATAATGGAATAATAGCGAAAGTAGTTTGGGAAAGCTGTTGTTTGTAAGACTATCCTTTTGTTTTTTTCCTTTCCATTGTGAACCTCTTTTTTCTTCTCTTTGGCATGGATGCAGCTGCAGCAGCACATGGACTGATCCACATAAGTCTGGCTGCTGCCATGCCAGGACTATATGACTCCAAAGTGGCTAATGAGGATATTTTTTTGTTCTTTCTGAAAGAAATATATATTTTTTCCCTTCCATAACTCTCACATGTCATCCATGCTTTTAGTGGAACAAACCAAGCCAGGCAAGATGTATATGGCCCAAATTCTGTAATAAAAATGATCCGAGTAGAAGAGGAGAGGGGTGATTACGACATGAAATGGGTACTATGACCTGGCCAACAGCGGTTTCGGTTTTTCCGAGCAGATGTACGCTCTTCTACGCAGTAGAAGAGGTCAGTTAATGGAGAGTGTAAGTGAAAGAGTAATGGAAGGAAAAACAATCAAAATTTAATGCTAAATATTGCCCAGAGGAATATTTTCTAAAATAAAGTTGGTTGAGTTCCTGGAATTGATATGAATAAGATCGCTTCAAAAAAAATTGTTTTTCATCCATTCATTGCTGACTGCACACAAGAAAGGAAAAAAGTATTTTCTGTTTTTTATGAACTCAGTATTTTGGTTGCTTTTATGAAATTCATTCTTTGAAAAGGTGTCTTCTTAGGCATTCCCCTGAATATTCTCATATTCGTTTTATTTAGGTATTTCCAAAATAGTAAGCAAAAATGGTATGGTTCTGAGGCAAATGAAAAAGTTTTTCGGTAGGACTTCCCGTCCCTGCGCTACGGAAGATTACACACATTTTAGATTTCATAGTGGAAAAGGAATGATAAGATGCTAGAACGAATTGGTTGAGATTTTAAGATATTCCGTTCCATTAAGGAAGCTCTGAATAATTGAAAAATTCAAAACGAGAAAAATATTTTATCCCGAGTCGATATTGCTTTTCTCGACCATTCATCCATTTCGTATGGAAGGATGGACTTCAAAAGAATAATTTTTTTTCTGTTGGGAGAAATAAGTAATTCATCTCATCACATATCTTCCTTTTTACATGTCCGAGTCGATATTGCTTTTCTCGACCATTCATCCATTTCGTATGGAAGGATGGACTTCAAAAGAATAATTTTTTTTCTGTTGGGAGAAATAAGTAATTCATCTCATCACATATCTTCCTCTTTACATGGAAATCGTTTTTATAAAGATTACTTTCTGGATGATTGTAGTATGGCGAAGAAACATAAATAATTTTTTCTATAAACTTAAAAAACAATATTTTCCAGGAAATTTGATTGTAGTCGAAGTACGTGAGTGAATGCACGAACAAAAGTAAATTTGTTAGCTCTTTCTAGACCGAGGAATGGCTGGCGCGTATCACGAATCCTCAATTATGAAATGGAACCTGAAGGGTGATATTACATATTCCATTTTTTAAAAGGAAGTCTTTTCTGTTCATTTAATTCCTTAAAAAATACGCTGCTTCAAATTAAATTGTGCACGTACGAAGAAACGGTCCGTGGAAAGCAGTTCTTTTCGGGGAAATATAAAAATGGGCTTTTTTCAACGGAAATAATAGTTTCATTTTTTAGTGGGAATCTGTAGCATCCAGGTTTATGTAGCTTTAAGCCGAGGAAATTTGTGTAGCGATTTTTTTACCGACTCGAGAAAAGCAAAAGGCCAACAGAAATTGGAATGAGGAAAAGACGAGGGGATATCACTTAGGTACTATTCCAACAGGCCAAAGTAAATAGCCTCATGCGAGGTCATCCCATCGAGGCTGAGGATCTTGTCCACTTTCCCTTGTCATATATAAGCACTCTCCAGAAGTAAAAAAATCGGGTGCATGGGATTCGTGCTTTTTTCTCCCTCTTTTGTTTACGTAAGCATATCTATCTCTAGGAAAGAAAAAAAATGCAAAGTTTGTGATTTGACAGCCTCACTATTGCTCCCTCAGCTATTCTACAGAGAGAGAGTAGGGGTGAAAAGGGTTTATCTTCCGGGTAGAGCATGGGCACTGTCACAAGGGAAAGGCAGAGAGAGAACATCATTCCCCAAAAATGACAGTTGAGGACTCTCACGCAGATTGCGAAAAAAAAAATCCCTGTTCCTGAGTGCTATGCTGCATCTATGGGGAAACCGTGGATTTCCTAGAAATGAATGAAATCTGCGAACATATTGGCTATTCATTGGTGTGGTTTTCAGGAGACACATATCAACTGCACACATTGCTTGCACTTCTCCTCTCGTGAGACTGTTTTTTACTACTCGGAGGAAATTAATAGAAAAATATAATTAAATTCGCCAGCACTTGTGCATTGAACTTTTTCAGTATTGCATTGAACTCTTACGTCTATCCAGCCGCGTTTGTTTCGCAGTAAACCTGGCAATGAGATGTGGTTTCAGCGGTGCTGTGGAACTTTCGGTCAGGGACCTTTAGGTAATCCTGGAGAGATGTTTGGGGGAATATCGGCATATTTCCCTTTTGTATCCTGTATGCACCAAACTATCGGAATATGGGCATGGGGGATAGGGAAATGGCCACATCCGCTTCACTCCAAGACTTACTGGAACGAGAAAAGAGTACGTCAGGCTGAAGGAGAAAGCATGGCGGAAGTGCTTTTTGGCTGGGCCAACCCACAGCGTAATAATTTCATAAATAAATTGAGTGAAGGTGAGCCGCCTGCTTTTCCCTTCTGACAAGGAGATGGGAGCGGGAGCGAGAAATCCAAAGTGGCAATTTACTTTCAGTTCATTGAAACAGTAGAATGATGAGGGTAGAGAAGTTCTCGTTTTCTTTATCGGATTAGCTATTGTCATCCTCACTCATGATCATGTGCATAGTCAGATAATAATGATGGAAAATGTTTTTGCTTCCGTTCTAATGATAATGCTTCGTTGTTATGTTCTCGTAATCCCCCAACTCTTTTTTCCAAGCCCATTACACGAATCCGGATCCCAGAGGAGAGGGGGAAAAGAGAGGTAAACAGAGCGTGCACTGTCTTCTCCACTTTGCTACGGCAGACTCCCATAAAAAGGGACATTAAATGGAGTAATGCTGTCGGTCTCCCCATAACACGGGATGTTAATGGAATAATCGATGCCAATAAATAACTCCCGCCCTACAAATATTTCTCCCACTATCCCAGTTGTAAAACGGGGACAGGATCCAGGAACCAAAACGAGAACTCCCATAAAACTTGCAAAAAAAGGGTCTGCAAAATGGAGAGAAAAAAGCTGAGATTCATGATTCATTGATGAACTTTTCTATCTAAGGAAGACAGGAAAAGGGAGACATGCTGAGCAACACAAAATAAGGAAAACAAAAGGGATTCTTAGATCAAGCACCTTTCCTCCCAAAAATAGACGCAAAAAAAGTGAACGTTACGAAATCCCAGTCTGAATGTTTTTTTTACCTCGGGGCTCAATTTATGTGGGAGTAATGTAGTCGTAGTTTGTTGGAAGCACACTTGTTGACCGGGAATGAAAATCTTTCCTGAGCTTTATTACATTCGAATTGTGAAAGGAATGATGTGCTGCCGGGAGGAAGAACAAAGCCTCCACATATCTAGCATTTGTAGGTCAAAGATCCGAATCAAATATTTACATTAGATCGGCATCCGTCCATCCTATTTATTGAGTCTGACAGGAACGGCTCTGCACCAGACTGCGCAGTGGATTTATGAAGCGTTTGATTTTTTTGCGAATAATTTTATTTGCAATTTCCATCTCCATTCCCCCGTTTTCCCCATTAACTTCACATCCTATTCCCATAATGAAATGATAGTTTAGGTCAGAAAGCACACAAAACTCTGACTTGAGAAGGGATTTCGCTCACGTAATCCTTCCCCAAAACTCAAATACGGAGTTGAGAAGAGAGATGAGCTCAGAGTCAAAAGAGAAGCGTCGGGAGTAAAAAGAGTATCAGATACTAGAATGTGATCTGATCCGGGCAACGCCAACACGACGCAGTACGTGGGTGTCCCTACCAGTCCCTACTTAAAATTAGGGCCGTGACAGAATTATTGAGGCGGGTTTGGCTTTTGTGGCTTTTATTTTTTTGTCCATCAATCTTTCATCTTGGATCCGCGATCTCCAAATAAAAAAAATCTCACCGTTTGCAGGAAAATTGGGGAACAGGAGTGTAAAAATGAAACCCGAGAATTGGAAATTATGCTTCTCATGTGGTTCCCTACCACGAATGAGACCCGCCGCCCGCTATTCCAAGGTAGCTCTACTTGATGTGGCAAAATTGAAACAGAAGGAAAACGGAAGCATTTTTTGTATGCCTGATAGACGACTCTGAATTTATTAGATTTTTAACTAAAGTTTGCTATGCTTTCGCTATTCTGTTCCCAAAACAAAAAAACTTGGACTAGTTTACGGCTTTTTGTCGAGTTTGATCAGACACTGTGTAATACGATTTGCTCGAAAATTGGATAAAAAATGTTTTAAAAAATTGTACTTCTTTTATAAACAGATATAGCAGAATATGTAGTGGGAGCTAACTAGAAAAAATGCGATGAAGTTGTATCGTGTCATCGTGTGAGATTCCCGAAAATACATTTCCTCGATTTTTTATGGCACCCATGCCAAAGTGATCAGAGAAATGAACTATTTCTCAGTCTATCAGAAGCGCAGCTGAGCAGTGCGCTGAACAAGATGAATCTCCTTCCCCACTTCATTATATTCTAGGCCGTTGTTACTTTTTTTTGTTCTCGGAGCAAGAAAGAAAAATGGAAAAAATATGGTTGAACCTTTCAAGTAGGTGGATATCCGGTATTGGGGCAATGTAATATCCTGGCAATCATTCTCTTTCTCGTTTTTATGTGGTGAAGGAGGACATGCCTGCACTAGTAAATAAGGTGTAGGTGGGTGTGATGCGTGACACGCTTTGTTATGCTGTCATACTGAGGGAAAGAAGTAGAAAAGTATTTTCATGTGATTTTCCTACACAAATTTTTTTTTCAAGGGTAAGGAAAAACCGCAGAATTTTGTTGGGTTTTATAGAGGTTTAGGTTTGCAAAAGTAACTCCAACTCCAACCAGTGGTGGAATTAATACCGTTTGTATATTCCTAAACAACCTTGGTACGTTTCTGGAAGGGAAAGGTAAGTTTTTAGGATTTTCTCCGCATTGTAGGCAATCTCATCCATCTTTCTTCAGAAAAAGTTCTCGTGGGGAATTGAGCTTTTGGCGTAGTATGCACTCGTTTTAAAAATATTGGGATTGAGATGGAGCATTCCTGTTTGAGGAGGCAATCAATAATATTCCCTTTTTATATTAATTTCCTTTTCATGTTCTTTGTCAAGAAGGGAAAGTGAAGGAGCTGAGCTATTTGGCAGCGCGAAACGTGTGCACCTTCACATTATGAGTTTTGGCAGGGTACAGGCTGCTTCCAAAAAAAATGGAAGTTGTCAAGATGCAGATAGAAAATTCATTTTTAGGTATATTGACAGGAGAAAGGGCTATTGATTTAAGAGCTTCTGTTTTCCTCCAATTTTAATGTTTGGGAAGTGAAAACACTTCAAGGATTTTGAAGAATTTTGCGGCAAACTTGAAATAAATTTAAGGAAAGGTATGCGGCGATGTGCCATTAAATCATACAATTTACATTTATGAATGGGATAAAAAAATAGTGAGCAGGCTGACAATTTATTATGCGGGATAAATATTTTATTTATGGATAATGTTTTTGCATGTATGGATTCAGCGAAATTGCCGTCACTTGCCAAAATGTTTTTTCTTGGTTTCGTGTAATTTATTCATGTCACTTTCCCCGTCTTTGCTGGTGGACAAGGATACATTCAGATTAGAAATACTTTTAGGGTCACACTATCTGACATTGCAAATTTTTTAAACTAATTTTCTCTTCGATTTCGAGAGGTCAAAGCTGAAATGTTTTCTTGTAAAAATCTCCTAAATCAGCAGAAAACGCAGAAAAGTTTTTATTATTATTTATTTTAGTTGAGAGGTTGGATAGGTGCTACGAAACGCCCAGGGGAACCGACCCACTACTGACATCTCATTAGTTGACGCATAGAATAATAATCATTTTATCTGTTTTCTTTTCCTATCAATAGTCCTTGTGCGAGACCAGACATACTCTGTAATCGGAGATTGTTCTTATTGCTAGTAGCATTATTGCAATATTCAAGAATAATAATAATATAGACCACAGAGCACGATGACAGGATATACCATATATCCAGTCATCGTGCTCTGTGAATATAGACCACATCCA
>JAHZND010005177.1:0-22117 GCA_027744115.1 Acrocyrtus sp. NNG-2020 | reverse complement strand
ACATTTGAGCTCATTCCTTTTCAAGATGATCTTGACCAAAAGTACAATCTCTCCACCATTGCTGCCCCAAGAAGGAGGAAATGTTCGTTCTCTTCACTGTTCTATCTCTCTGACTCACTTTTTGAAGGAAAACGGAAAAGGTTACAAAATTTTAGGCTGTAGTAGAATTGCAAATCACTATTTCGCTACGCTAGTATAGGGTTATACTTATACTCGAGAGGTGAAATTGCATTTTTGTATAGCACGAAGAGTCAATTTGTTATCATTAAATTTACGGGTACATATATAATACATAGTGCATTTACTAATGCTTATAATGTGCATGTATAGCAAGATTAACGTTTAATGTGACGGAGGGTGTGTATGTATTTTTAAAGTGTCGCGTTAAATTTTGAGAAAAGCGGTGATACCTCGACTCGAACCCTTCATACGATTATCCTTCACGGGAAATTGTCATACCGCAGTAGACCAAATTATTACTTTAAAAAGTACAAGCAATTATTCTGGTCGATTTTTCATTTTGCTTGCGATGTCAACAATAACATTAAATATGATATTGACTATAGCTATGCGTTATGGTAGTATGCTAGTTATGATAGTTAGCTATCCACGAACCAATTACCCATTATCGGAATATTTAGTCAACAGAAATCAAGTTTCAATGAACAAAACGACACCTTTTCTTATGGACAGAGTTAGCTTAACTATAAAAGTTTATGTAATCTGCCAAATCCATTTATAGATACTGAGTTCGTTCGTACTCCAAATCCGATTTGGAAGACCTCAGTGCTTTGGCACAGGAAGAGAGCTTGCCATTTTGCCATGTTGAAGTTGTTTGTCTACAAGAGAAGAGCAAAAGCAAAACATTCTTTGCATGAAATAGCTAAAAGTATAGGGTGAGATATAGGAAAATGTAGTAGTAACAAATGCCATTGTAATAATTGGCTGACCCTGAAGTTTCCTTCTTGCCTCGTTTACTCGTCCCCATATCATCATCCGTAGCCTTCCCCTAATTTTTTATTTATACATTAATAACAAAGCAGCTATCAAGTATGAGCCAAGAAGTTAACCATTAAAGTGCAGTCGCGCAGTTCTACAGGCACTCGATAGTTTCTTACTGTACGAAATCCTCGCATGTTTCATTTATTCTTATGAGCATAGTTTTTGATCCCTAACATTCGCACAAACTGTCGAACAAAATTATCTTGAACATCATAAAATTTCCCATTCCTTCTCACAAAAGCATTTTTGCACTTCGTAAATGCTTCTGTTGTGATTACGTCCGTCGGCCCGTTCATTCCGCGTGTTGTCTACGCACACACAGTGAGAAGTCAGTAGTGGTTTCTCTTGAAGATTTTTTAGGTGAACATCTTCAGCATTTACAACCACTGCGAGGAGATTAACCAACAGAAAACTGTGGGAATAGAATGGAGGCAATTCTCGATAGTTTCTTACTGTACGAAATCCTCGCATGTTTCATTTATTCTTATGCGCATAGTTTTTGATCCCTAACATTCGCACAAACTGTCGAACAAAATTATCTTGAACATCATAAAATTTCCCATTCCTTCTCACAAAAGGATTTTTGCACTTCGTAAATGCCTCTGTTGTGATTACGTCCGTCTGCCCGTTCATTCCGCGTGTTGTCTACGCACACACAGTGAGAAATCAGTAGTGGTTTCTCTTGAAGATTTTTAGGTGAACATCTTCAGCATTTACAACCACTGCGAGGAGATTAACCAACAGAAAACTGTGGGAATAGAATGGAGGCAATATAATGCGATGATAGTATGCAAGTTGCAACTTACAAGCATGACATTACGGATTTGGCCGCAGTGTGTAGACTGAAATGGTGCAAATAGTACATTGTATAACTTATCGCGAGTCGCGAATATAATTTATGATCAGTATTATAATCACTATCAGGAACATCACAATGTCAGGTGTAGAGCTACAGAAGAGCAAACTTTACTAACTTCATACCGCATGACAACTTGCCGTTAGGTTTGTGCGCGACCACTACAGCATTATCATACAATCATAGTCAGTTTGAGACGAATGAAAATTGTAACATGCGCATTGCTCACGAAGGTTACTTTGTTAGCATTAGCACTTACCTCCGTCGTTCTTGCGATCTCTTAATTTACACAAAATAGAAATGAGGAAGTTCTTGTGTCGTATGGTTATAAATGCATCTTAAATAAAATTGACAAAGATACAGATTCACAAATAGAAGCAGGTGGAAGTAAAAGATGTGTCGTGTTGTGTACGTGGTTTCTACCAAAGTGTCGAGAACGCTGTGGCCAAGCTGTACTGCGATATTATTATGCCAGACTCCTTGATGCATGCACTGTGCCCACACAAATCTCTGCAATGTTTTGCTAGCCTTGTGAAGGTCAACCTTGCTTTAAGAGCTCATAATGCGTGTGCAGAAAAAAATAAAAGAAATCATTGTAATTTTTGTATAACCATGCAGGTTGAGTAAATACAATGATAGAGTCATGTTTGTAGACTTTATATTTGCTGTCGCGCATTTAGAATTTCAGCTATGCATATTTGACTTCTATTTTTGTGTAGCACATTTAAGGTGAAAAGGCGTAGTTTACATTTCAGTCTCGCTCTCAGAAACCTTAAGTTGTGAAGGAGGTATGTCATAATCATTGCCATTGTTAACTTTTTAGACAATTCTCACATTTGGCATATACCTACTTAAAGCAAAAAGGTATGTCGCCGTAGACTTCCGTCCATCTTGAATATTGCATCGTTCGAGTTAATGAATTAACGAACATCTTGCTGACAACTGGGACTTGAAATTGCGCTTCTGTTTCCAGCGGGTTAAAACTTGAGATCCAGATTCTGTATTCGTGTTTCCCATAATATTTATTTATATCAGAAGGACTCCTTTAATCGTGGCCTTCATGGAGTAAGTGCAATGTGATTTCTGTGATCGCAAAGTCCATTTAAACACGGAAGAGCCTCATTGAAATATGTTTCAGGAGTTGTGTGGAGATCGAAAAAATATTGGTTAAGAAGGAAAAGCAGCAAAAACTTACTATTCAAGATTTTACCCTCGATTACCGACAAAAAATAGCAAAGCGAAATAATATTATGAGAATGAGAAATGTGATTTAAAATAAAAACAGCTTACAAAACTCAAGGGTTTGCATAATTGTGCAAAAATCTAGTCTTAATAGAGTGAGTACAAAAAACGGCTCAATGTGAAATTAGTTCTGACTACTCCCTGCATTGTGGTTTGATTGAGTGCTAGGTTCCATAATGAGTTAGCAATTTGTAGTTATTTGAGGAAGTTGTGTTTAGGGAAGCAAATGCTTCATGAAAAACAAATTAAATTAGCGTGTAATATTTATATGTGCTACGCTAGCAAACACTCCAGTTGTTCAGTTGCACACTGACGTAATGACTGCAGCAGATATGGTGTTGGAATACTTTATGGCATATAATATTTATGATAGTAGTCAGTAGACTCATGGGCACTTTGATTATGATTCATCTGGTATTAGCACAATGAGCAAATCTTGAAAAATGCGCTATTTCATAGGGCTTGGCTGTTTAAATTATCTTTGTTTGTTTGTAATAAAATTAAAAGTATTTTATGAATATTTAAATTTTATTGTTTTCAATACCTTGTGTACTAAAGTAATTGTATATATTTTGTAGTTTTAGATTGGAGGTAGCGAAGAGCGACCACTGAAATCTGAAGTTAATATGTAGGAAAACTTAACACAATTTAGCAATATGACTGACGACCCATTTTATAAGGAGAAAATCAACGAGAGAGTTGTAAGTGAAAACATATTTTTTAGTTTACTACTTTCAACGTTAATAGCCACAATCCACATAATAATTAGCTTATTGTTGCAGATTTAACCGATTTATATTAATGTTTGTTTTTTACTTTTGTGTAAATAGGTCAATAAATAAGAACCACTAGCCAATAGAGGCTGGTTGGTGGTGACTGTAAGAAGATGTCTTCCTTAAAAGTGAAGCTGTTTACTATTGTCGACTCACTTCTTCGCGTTCCACCCCTCCTAATTATCGATGAGATTTTTCGGATAAGTTTTGGCATTGGGAGCAATGCAAACAAATTCTATAATACAAGAGGACTCATTTCTCCGCCGGAAACTACCTATATTCCCGACAGGAGTTCCACGTTGGAGCTGTCCGAATCAGAAAGACTGTCTAGTAATGCTAATGAATATATAAATAATGGTAAGGAAATTAAAATTGAAAAATAGTGCAGTACTATTTAAAAAACGAAATTGTCGAAGTTATTTTTAATTCAACTTTCTTTATTTTGCAGAGACTGTCAGCTCGATTGGAGCGTCTGCAAGCGCTCCTCAGCAGCAGCAGATATACTCTAAAGTGGCGGGAGACGTTTCGAACTTCCCAATAATGGGCGAACTTTGGCATTTTCTTGCCAATACAATTTACGAAGTGTTCAATCCAAATTCACAGCCACAGCCGCAGCCCTCAGAATCGACACCGTCAACAACGGGTTCGAACGAAGATCAGAGTAAATTTTCTAGTGAAACCGCGATTACCGATCTCATCAAAATAGCTGAAGTATTCGCATGTTTTGCATGTAAGCAAGTTAAGAAAGATTTTTTGGTCATTGATACGTTTATAATTCTTTGCAAGTGAACTTAGATAATCAAGTTGTATCTTTTTGTGTTTCAGTATTTTTCATAGCCATTATAACGTTCATGCTGGCTACAGAAAACCTTATCAAGCTGTACTCTCATCTTGTCTCATTCTTCGCTCTGTACTTATCATATATTTTTACACCGTTCCCTACCGCTTTCGCAATTGGAACAATATCCTCCCTTCTGTATAACATATTTTGTCGCGGTGTAATTGCATCGGTATACTATGGGTGCAGAAGTTGGCCAGGAGGGGGTAGTGGTTTTAACCTGAGTGGCGGAAATCCGACGGGACCTGCAACTGGAGGAGGGACAGAGACAAATAATAACAATAGTGCAGTTACCCCAGTGCTATCTCTGACAGAAAGTCTGCTGTTAGGCATGTTTTTTGTGACTGGTGCTGTGAAGTTTCATCCACTATTATACATTGTAGTAATGATTGGATTGCATCACCCACTGCTGGTGTGCCTACCTGATGTGTACGCTTTCCTAAAATCGTCGTGGAATGAGACGAAGAGGGTTCAGAATGAGTATGGTCTCAGCCACTTAATTCAGGTGGAAGGAGGCCGTCTGCGGGTGAATACTGTGTTTCGACTTTTCTGGGTCACTAGAGCAGCTTACGACGCAGTTTCGAATGTGTTGTAATGAACCGTTAAGCTTAATGATTCGATATGTGATGACTCATGGAACAGAAACTTTCACTGGTGTAGTAGGACTTACCGTTACGGTTTCGGCTATATGTCATCATGTAAGCTTTCTCAATTTTACTCGCAATCGCAACTATTGTACTTTCGAACTACAGAACTTTATTTTGATGACTGAAAAATTACTTTTATCTCACTATTTACATATGCAAAAATTATAGAAACAAAATAATGTGAAATTATTCTTTTCAGATCGGCGAATGTCTTCTGTACCTTTTGTACAACGGAGCTAACACAGAGGCGGATGCAAATCGATTTGGATCAATTTCTACTGTGCTATTTTTCATTTTAAGTCTTCAGACCGGACTTACTTCTCTTGATCCTGAGAAGAGACTGGATCGACTGGCAAAGAATATTGTGCTTTTGGGGACAGCCCTTTTTCACGCACTTCATCAAATGATCGCTCCTGTACTAACGGCCTTCCGAGCATTCCAAACCTTACAAATTCGAGCAGCTGTGCTGTCTTGCACTTCCTTTTTCCTTTCCGCTTTCCTTACTTACTATTTACTTCGGCACTCCACAATTTCCACTTGGTCCCTAGCTGTGCTGGCACTGTCCATCGAGTTCAAAATCAAAATTTGCATTTCCTTACTCATCTCTTTCGTGGTGTACCTTTCCCAGTTGGTACAATATCCGGATGCGCTAGAGAAGCTCCTTAACCTCTGCAGACGTATTTTCCCTACGTTTGTAGTTCGATTCTTTGATCATCTACATGATGAATTAAGCCATGAAGACGTTGTGTTTTATCTGCGCTCAATCGCAAATGTTGGGAGAATTTTTGACGCAAGACAGGATGATGTAAGATATGGCTCTTGCAATTGCATTATGCATAAAAATAATACGATTGAAGTAATTTTTAATTAACTGTCCTGTGGAAATATTATAGGTGTGTGCTGTATGCTATGAGGAAATGGAGTCCGCAAAGGTCACCAACTGCAATCATCTTTTCCACGCAGTCTGTTTGAGAAAGTGGCTTTACGTCCAAAATACTTGCCCTCTTTGTCACGAAGTTCTGTATCGGGAAGACGCTTTAGAAGTTAATGACAGTGAGCCAGCTCCTAACCCAGCACCTCAGACTGGCTCACAACCACAACACACCCAACCTCATTTACAACCTGGACAACCTGAAATCAATAATTTAAGGGAAGGAGAAAGTAGTGGACTTTTACGTCCCCCTCTGCAATCTCATTCTTCTAGACAAAATCTTCCTACTCGTGCTGGTGATACACATAGTTCATTATCATTTCACCCATCGTCTGACGAGAATGACGAAGAACCGACTGCCCGATATAATGATAGCAGTAACAGATCAAGAGGGTCATCGAGGGACATGCCAGGTTTTAACTACGGACCCTCTTCGGCCGCTTCTTCTAGCAGAGTTGGTAGATTTCACAGTATGAATCGTGGTGAAAGTAGTGAAAACGGCAATTCTTCAAGTGGCACAGAGTATACTCCAGACGATTGCTCTGATGGGGATGACCTGTGGGAGTTGAGCTCCTCGGATGATGACGATACTGACAGGGACGGAAGAGGAAGACCAAGGCGAAATAGGGGTGATGCCATTGGAGTACCGCTGCTTCTTTAATTTTACATCACTGACAATACTTTAAACAAAATTAATACTTTTACACAATAACATAATTTATTTGTATACCGTGCGATGAATTAATTTTTTAAACTTGTTCGTTATTTTCAATATTTTCTGTTGGAGACTAACTGTACGTTTAGAGTGACATACTGCTATTTATTTTCTAAGGAAAGCACGACAGGTGTAAAATTGAAGACAGCTCTGCACTAACATACAAGAAAAATTACACATCAGACAAATTTCATATTACCAATTACTACATTAACAAGTGATTTCGCTGCAGATTTCCTCACTCGTCCGTAAAAGCAAGTAACAAGTACTACGCGTAGACGTGAAACTAGTATTTGTTTTAATTTGATCCCCAACATGGTGACTTTAACTAGTGCTGACTCATTCACTCGAGCAAAAAACTTGTTAGTTCCATTGTTGGAAACCCCCTTTTGCAAAAATAAATCTCTTGCAAGTTTAAGCGTATCATGTTTAACTTAATACGATAAATGCAACTTTATCTGTAAAGTGAGCGTAAAATATCAACAACCTAATAAACATCACGTAAGGAACTCGATGTGTGGTATAGTTTTTATGAAATGAAATATTTTTTAAGAGAATGTAATACAAATGTAGTTTATTTTGGAGTCTTTGTTACCGAGTGCTGAGATATATGTATCTATTCTCGAGTTTTTTGTGCTAGAATTCGATACTCCGAAAAACATGCACAGATCCCTTTATGTCATTACGCACTTTTCTTGTGATTTAAGTGAGGTGTGACAAGTGTTTCAGTTACACGAAATTGCGATGACGAAGGCTGCTGCATAAGTCTACATGTCTCCGCGTTAATCGTTTCTTGTGTCGAATACTTATGTTGTGTTACATAAAACTATTGATTTTTGTGATTAAGTAAAATCAGAACCTCGTAAACGGTTTGCGAAGAGAAGTGTTTAGGAGATAAATGAAACTTGACAACGTGAGATTAAAATAAAACGCTTCATAATCAAAACTGATATGTACTTTTCTCTTATTTTGGTCATATAAAAGCGTAAAATAAGAATTTTAGATATTATCCATCACATCCTGTTTGGATGGCAATACTCAGCCAGGTACTAGTTTTGTAGTTTGTTCAATGAAATCAGAATATCATCCAGTCTGTCCGTATGTCAGAGTATGCTATCAATTCCATCAAAACTTATGCAAAAGGCTATAAACTTTAAGTTTTATTTCATGTACTGTAACTAGACGAGTTTTTCCGCTTTTATAGGACAAGGCATGTGTAGCCCTTGCCAGGAAGATTCTGATGTGGTCTAAAAGATTCCAATATAGTTACAGACGTGTATTGAATGTACATATATTGAATCATGACTTTGTGACAAATTGGAGTATGACAATGGCAATGTACATACTTAACCTGTTCCTAACACTAGACTAGTTATCATTATTTTGCGAAGAGCATGCCATGGCGTTTTAGAGAGGTGTATTGGAGTAAGTAAGTAGTTTGGAGAAAGCTTGAGAGGGAGAGGGACCTTTATGTATAGGTAAATGCGTATCGAAGGTGTCTCTCTGCTGTACATTGTAGGAAACTTAATTCATTGTCAATTGCGTGACAATCCTTCATAAAGCCAGAGAAAATGTTTGACAGCAGCAGTTCTTCTCACATTTTGACAATTCCCATTTAGTTGTGGCACTGCCACTTTCTATTTTCGTATAGACGCATGAATGATGAAAATTCAGAATTATAATTTGTCGTTGAAACTCAAACTTACAAAGCACATTGACATGTATTTTTACTCCAACAAAACTTCTTGCATTCATAACTTTTCTACACACATTTTTCCCATTCTATTGAATGTCTATACCTGTCATTTGTCATACTTTCACTGATTTTCCCCGTGTATGCTGTTTGTCGCAGCACGCCCCTTTCCAGCTAACCTAAATCTGGAACTTCTGTAGTAGTGCAGTCAATGCTACATTTCTCGCCAGTACCTTGTACCGGTCAATCACTTTTTCCATTCATCTGGTTCTGTGGATTTATTTGATGCTATAATATCTAAGTAAATAAAACCATATTTATAGGTAGCTATTTTCTGCCTTATAATACTTCCAAAACGGAGTGCTTTCTCCAGGTAGGTCGGAAAAGAACATTAATGTCGCGTTGTCACAGAGGATATCAGAAAAAGAATTTGATAAAACTTCCGGGAAATTTTCGCCTGGCATTTGCATCAAAACAACATCATTTTAACTCCTTCTTTTAACACTTTTGGCTTAGATATTCCATGAATATCTTCTTGAATTTATCTCTACTAGGTACCTACTCTGTTTCATCATCATTTTTACACCAGACCAGTGGCGTTAGTCCAGAAAACCTGTACAGGAAATCGAGACAAGTCACGCTATTTTTCGATGTTAATATTTTATATATTTGCAGGTGTCTTTTGATGAAAGTAGCACGCTAGGAAGGATGATGACAGCCTTTGTTTCTTGTTATTCTCTTGCCATTTTCTATCATTTATCATTTTTATGTTTTTATGGCGTGATCATAGCTGTAGCCAACTATTTCACTGGTCAATTTCTTTACATTATATACTCGCCACTAAAATTAGGACAAGTCCAGTCTGCCTTCCTCACATCTTTGGTACAAGAATCAAAACAAGAAATGAGTTCTTGTGCGAGTGCTGGTTACGAAAAAAGAGTTGTTTACTTATGTTATTTCATAAAATGGAAGATTTTTCAGACTTTCTGATTTTCCAGGTTGACTAGTTGCGATCAGTTTCAGTTTTAGCATACCTAATAATGAAGTACAAAAAGTGGAAAACCTTAAAATTCCTTTTCAATACTCCAAGGGAACATTTTCAAAGGATTATAAAATCAATAATATTAATAATGTTCTAATACTCCTATTTTTAGGGAAACGTCCTCAAAAATGAAGAAAGCCAAAAATATTTATCATTTATAGAAATGAAGAAGTCTCATTTCGCCCCTCCTTACCAGGAATTTGTAAATTCGTGTGCAGTTTGCGTAGGAAGCCGTGTTTGTGATATTGTGTATTGATTTTAAGAGTGCTGTCTTTCAAAGTTTTAACTATTCATCTGCCAAACTAATCCGCCAAAATGGAGGCAAAGATGATAGCAAATATGGCGCCTGTGAAGCCCACCATTCCAAAGATTCTCATTGACGCCACGGTGAAAGCTATACAAGATGGAATGCGAACTGATGAGCTCACCCCAAGTCGTCCCGCTGAAAAAGGGTTTGCAACAGGAGGAACTTTAGATGCGAGTGAGGCTTCAGGTGGGGGAAGGTCATTGAAAAAGAAGAAGAAGGATGATACTAGATTACGAAAACGAATGCAAAGACGTGCTGAGGGGGATGATGACGACGAGCCCATTAGAACTTACAGAAACTTTGATGAGCGTCGCATGGGATTCCTCGTGATTGGAGATCAACACAGATTCGCTGGAGCGGCTGGTGGCCAAGACAAATTCATCTATCCTTCTGCTCCACCGCTTGACTTTTCCTTCTGCATGATTAACAAAATAGACGAAATTGTGACAGAAGGAGAGCATCCCCAGACAAAGCGAAATTTCCGCTTTCCAAAGAAAACTCCCGATGAGCGATATCGAACTTCTAGTTTGCGTCTTAGTTATAATGTGATTGATACTGTGGAAGGTTTGGTCAATGTGCTCTATAAGATTTTAGATGGAGGACCATTCGGACTTTGTTGGGTAGACCTGTCCTTCAATGCAATCAATAAATTAGATGAAGATGTAATGAAAATATGTTTTACTAACTAATTTGCTTATTGCTTTTTACGGTTTAAACTAACAAGGAATACAATTTTTACTTAGAACAGACGTTCTCTCAACTTCCGAACTTAAAGATATTGTACTTACACGGAAATTCAATCACAGATATGACAGAAGTTCCAAATTTGCAAAACCTAAAAAATCTGGTTTCGTTGACGCTACACGTAAGCAAGCTTACAAGCTTATTATCGTCCTGTTTTGTCAAATAATGTTTAGTTGCTCTGAATTTTAAACAACTGAGTTTAATGCTATAATTATCTAATAATTTTTATTAGGGAAATCCGGTTGAAGAGGAAGATGGTTATCGAATCTCTGTTTTGTACTATCTACCATGGCTCAAGCATTTGGATTTCGTAGCTGTAACAAAAGTGGACATGCATACTGCAACCGACTTTGGAGGAAAGTACGCCCCTTACTGGGACAAACGACATGATGATCTGGAATCGCTTTATCAGTCAAGAAAGAAAGCAGGTGAAATAACTTATACCGAGAGAGTTATGCAAGGATACGAAGACCAAGATGATGATTTAGGACCTGACCAAGATTAATCGATAACTTTTATCCATAAGCTCCGCCAAACTCAGTGATAAAGCAAAATGAACGG
This sequence comes from Acrocyrtus sp. NNG-2020, assembly GCA_027744115.1. Taxonomy (NCBI): domain Eukaryota; kingdom Metazoa; phylum Arthropoda; class Collembola; order Entomobryomorpha; family Entomobryidae; genus Acrocyrtus; species Acrocyrtus sp. NNG-2020. Next base: position 10,766 of record JAHZND010005177.1, on the reverse strand, counting down.
CATTTCAACGATTTTTCATTTTTTGTACTCTCATAATTCCGGAAGTTATCTTTATTATTACACTCATTATTCAACTATATTCGAGTCCGTACACTAAATGTATAAAAATTTATCTTTTCATATACGCTAAAACAGCTTATTCGACAAACAAATTGGCAATAAAATTTGCAAATTGCATTCGAAGCAGTACACGATAATTACAATAATATTTGATGTATCAGCAAAATGGTGCTATCTTTCGTCTCCAATCAATCAGCATGTGAAAGTTGTTTGAATTGCAGTACATTTCGCTTATTAAAAGTTCTATCAATAGTGTCAAATCGTCCTTGTATATGTGTAAGTTACCTTTTTTCAATACACGATCCAATAATTATTTTATTTCTAATTCCTTCCTTCATCATCTGCGATGAGATTTATGTTTGTGATGATGACGTTTCGACGGTGGTGGCGTATAGGATCTACTTCTGCTTCTTCCAGTTCTACGAGACCGCTTTTTAGATGATTTTCTCTCTCTGGAACGAGAACGCGATCTTGAGCTGGAATATGATCTTGCATATCGACTTCTGCAAGAGAGAAATAAAAATTATCTCAGCATACTTCACAGTTTTGTATTTGTTATTACTCAATTAATAAAGTACCATATCAAGTGCATGCACGACAAATGTAAATATATGGGCAAATGCTTGTACGTGTTGAATGACTTGTATGAAAAACACTAAAACAGACTTACGATGTTTTCTTTCGCTTCTTGCTCTTATGACGCTTTGGACTATCATCATAACCTATTGGAGTAGGTGTCCTCCGACTGCGCTTCACGGGTCTAAAAGTTGAATAAAGTTTAGTATGTTTAAGGCAGGACAGCAATAGCACACGAAACAATGTCAATCATAGCTTGATCAGCTTATTGAACTAATCTGATAACGGTTTTTAGTATGCTTACTCTGGTGAACTTGCTGCAGAACGTTTGCCATTAGATTTACTTATCTCATCCCTCCGTCTATCTTTATGGTCTTCAACTTTCTCTTTCCCGTTATTCATATTGTTTCCAGTAGTAGAATTAATAGGAGCAACAGCAACAGATGCATTCCCTTGAGGAGATACAGGACGAGAGTGTGGGCTAGTCGATGTAGTCGGAGTGTCAGGAGCAACCTTATCCTTATCAGCTATGGAAGAAGCCGACGCTGCCGTCTTTGCCTTTTGTTTGGATTCCTGATACGCTTTGATAAGCTGTTCCAGCTTCTTTTCTAATCCTTCATAATTTACCTACAAATACCAAGTATGATTTATGTTTACTTGGGCTTTCAGATTAATACGTTACGTAAGTAAACATAAACAATACTTCTCAGAAGTCGATAAAATCTTACCTTAGGTCGCTCATACAGTCCTAAAATATTTTCACATATATCAGTTATTTGGTCTTCAGTAGCATCAAATGCTATAAACCATGGCGGGTCATTAGGCAATGGTATTTTTAACTTGCGTGCACTCAAATATATGCATGCGCAAGCTATGGCTTCCGGTGTGTAACGGACGAATACGTTTGATCGAAGAGCATCTGACATGTAATTCCTGCAAAATTAAAAAGATTAAAATGAAACAAAATTTGTTGGATATACTCGTTCCATAACATCATAGGTACCACCGATGATCCACCACCATACCTACCATAATCTTCACCGATAACTGATAACTAAGGCAATACTTACCACGACAGTTGTACAAATTTCGAGTCGCTATCATATGTCAGCTGCTGCAGATATATCACGATCAACTAAAAATAAAAAAGACAAATATTAGTTAAACAATTACAAATACCAAGTTAAACATTAAGTTACAAGGAAAATCAGTAAAATAGTTTTATTTACCTTATGAGGATGCTTAACATGGACGCAAAATCCCAATTCTTTCAGTACCCTTCTTTCGGCTAGGGTAACCTCGCTCTTTAAGCGGATGTATGCCGTATCTAAAATCATTGGCTGAATGAGTCTAAAAGAAAATAAAAATAATTGAATTTCTTAAACAACTATGCTAACAAAGAGTGCTAATAATAATTGACTGATAGTCAGTGATGCTAAATCCAGTCCTGTGCACGCCGTCGTACCCTGAAGAAAACTGTAACGTTAAATATAATTTTAGACAAGTCAATTTGCTCAAACTTTGCATTAAAGTTTGATCACCAATACCATCATCATCATCATGGCGTAATCATTTACGATTTACGACTATATACTTCTGGCTCTTGAAATATTTATGCTATAATTCAAGAATAAATTTTCATACTTCCTACATCTGAATCAGTGTTCAGACTACGCATCCCAAGCATTTGTTATCCATTAAACTTCTATTTAATATTTCTAAAAGAAAACAAGCGGTGATAAAGTCTGTCTAAGTTCAATATCATAAAATAACAGATTAATCACTGTATTCTTTCATATTGAACCTTAAATGCACCATAATTTATCTAAAATACCACATTCTTCCAAATCTAAAACCTAAACACATTCTTCCTTCCGAGTCCGAGTTACAATACTCTTCTCTTCTCAATATTGCATAGCTAATTTTTAAGCTTTGATTTAAACTACTCATCTCTATTCTCTATTCACGATCTTAACCTTTGCCTTAGTATATCTGTAGGCAATCTATTTTAAGTGAGTGATTGATAGCTCATAATTGTGCTGGCAATCACATTCTGTAAATCAGAGCTAACCCAAGATAAGATGTGGTTCTAAATACATATTCATACAAACACAAAATACTGTTTTGAAGCACTGTACCATAGACATTTCCAAATCAGTGTTAGCGGGTACTGTTGATAGCAAGCAAGAGAGGGACAGGGACATGGACAGAATAAGGTTTATTTAATAAACCTTGAAAGCATCCTCGTAGTAAGGAATTTCGTGTTTTGCAGTCAAAGTCAAATACTGTCCTAGCCTAAGTGTAGAACTGTTAAAACGAGCATAATAATACATCATCACGAATACTTTTACCAAGCACACACTCATTATTATACAGTTATGATGGCGTAGCAGCACGATCACAATTGTCGTCAAACATTATAGGAAGCTCCCCTTATCACACTTGCAATATAAATATAAATTCAAGAGAAATTAGATACTTAAAAAATAAAGAAATGAAGTTATTCACAGATCGTTGTAAACAATAACCAATAATAAAAATAATAGTACTTGAAGCTGCATGACAAGTTAAAGCAGTTTGTATAGCCACAGTCTCACAAGAAGTTGAAATTAATAATTATCGTCAAGAAACTTAAACTTTTCATAATGCCACTTCAGTATTTTATACAGTAGTGGTCCAATTAGAAGTAGCCACGGTCTAAAGAGGGAGTTTGTTGTGCAGAGTAATACAAGTGACTGACAGGAAGTTCAACGCACATGATGATGATGATGATGGCTGATGAGAGGTTTTCACCACCAAAACAGCAAATCTAGGTATTGTTTCTTTAGCCCCCAGCGTCCCAACTCAAAAAAGCCAGGCAGGAGGTTGCCCCTCGTTCATTATAAATTCATACCAATAATACGAACATTCATTAATAAAAGTCAAGTAGAAAGGATGTTATAGGTTTTCTTTTTATAATTGGGTATCATTACCGTTTCTGCTCCAGCACGGCGACGTGCACAGTCGATGGATTTTTCTTAGCGTTAACGCCTAAAATTTTAACGATAATCTATGTTATAATGTTCTCAGTCAAGCTTAGAAATAGACATCGCAAAGCACTTTAAAATATTCACGAATAGTGTTCGAGATAAAATGAGAACGGAGAAACTTACTTTCCAGCTCGAACTTGTTTAATATGATGAAAGACATTTATAACGTCTCGAATTCTTCTCGGAGCTTCTTCAATTTTACTGGCAAGGTATATGCACGCCATTGCCGTTGGCTCCATGGGCTGGCGTATGAAAGATTTTGAGTAATAAAATCTTTGAAAAAGTACTTGTCCCGTAGCCATTGCAGTCTGAAAAGGATTATGTTGACATTACAAAGGTCAGTTGAAAGGGGCAGATAAGAAAAAGAGAAAGTCGGCATTAAAATATTATTGACCTCAATGCTACCTTACTTGATTTCACAACAAAAATCCATGTGTATTTTCACATTTAACGCTAATTAAATATTATCTCAGAATTAATGATCTGCAAAAAATGCACGCGCCGAAGACTATTTTTAAACGACTTAAAATTATGTACATTATTATTTTGAATACTTACCTGTGGTAGTTTTAGCAGTACTCCAGCCGTAGTGATAAGTTCACAACCCATAATCCTTAGCTCCACTTCACTTTCCTCGTCCAGTCCATCCAAAGATGAAGGTGTTGGCGATAACTTTTCACTGGGGAGAAGCACATTCTCCAGCGTTAAAACTATTTTACCCCCCATCCTAATATTTCTACTTAGCAGGACATTAAACAATAACTAACATTTATGTAAAATAAATTACAATTTATTATAATTAATTTTAAAAGTTTTAGAAGGCCGAACGGCTGCAAACTTGCAACAATCAAGCAAAAACAGCCAAGCAAAAGCACAGAAATATTTTCAACTTTTCTGAGAGCTTCGCTTTTTCCTCTAATTCCGCCTATGCTACTTACTCGCTCACACTCGCTGCCTGCTATGGTTGCATGTTGCATGCCCATTGCCAAACGACCTCGCAATTCGTAACATGGAACTGTACAGGAAAAAAGCACATTACGGTGATTCCACGTTCCTCCCAATGCATCCGAAGTCCTAAAATGGAATGTGGAAGGGATGGGAAAGGGAGGCGAACCCAGAAAGATACTTATCTTTCCTATCCTCGGCCGTGCTAATTGCGTAACCTAAATTATATGGGACAGTATGGTGTAGTAGAGGAGGCTCCTCTTGTCTTGATGAACTCTCTGCTCTGCGCCATACCGCTACTTTGGGTACATTGGGTCCGTTCTGGAAAATAGGGCAAGTGAACGAGCATATAGTTTCAGGTGGTGGTGATAGATGGCAGTTCTGTAGTAGCATGTTCTAGTCCGTTGTCTTTGCAGGTGGCGTCCCAAAGTAAAATGCAGAAGAAATAGGAAATTAAATAAAGTGCTATTCTTTAGCATTTAGTAATGAAAACAATAAAGTGGTCTGCAATGAATTATATTATGTAAGATGTAACACTTTTTTAGCTTTATTAAGTAGGTGTGTTAATTTCAACAAATTCTTTACAGGATTGGAGCGTCTGCGCTTCGAAAACAGTATAGGCACCTGGCACCTTTCTCAAAGTGAATCGGAGATTATTCTTTGTAGATTTGTATGCTTTTATGTTCAGTTTAATCTATATGCAACATATAAGTAAAGTGAGAATTTATATTTATTCCAACTAACTGAACTGAACTTCACTAAAAACTGGTTGGTGCAATTTTACATATTGTAGTGTAGTGAAGTAGTCTTTCCGTCTGCTTCATTAGCAAGGGTGTAAAATTTGACCAAATTTGATTGTTAGAAGATGATGGTATAGTATATACTATGATGATAATGTTAATGACGTTACTGCCGTGGAACATTGGTATGATTTAATTGATTCTGTTTGTTTAAAGTCAGTAACTTATAAGTAGTTTCATTGGTATTGAAAACTTAAATATAGGCACAGCAGCTTACTGGTGTACTCCTGATTGATATTTTTGCGCAGGTTATGTTAGGTATTCATGCCATCACCACCATACTACTTTATCCACCCATTCTATTTAATTAACTGAAACTGTGCACTTCAGATTTTGTATGCCCATTCCAGCGGAATATAATTTTATGTAGGTAGTATTTCTCTATCTTGCTCTATCTATTTAAAGCTAAACGTATTATAGCCCGCCAACAATGCAAAATTCTATCATTTTGCTTCATAAACTGGACATCCTAACGTCTTCTGTATTTCTCAATATTCATTCTAGACATAGCCGCAGCGGAGGGTTTTACCAATGATAAACAAATATACATAGAATAAGATATGTAGGTAGACTTCTAATGATTTTAATCATCTAAAATTTTCTTAAGCCTTTGTAGAGATCTTTTAATTCGTTCCTCATTCCTTCTCAGCTTAACCGTTGTCGATCCGGAACCTGGAGTGACCAGGTCTCCCGGCAATATCCCACTGCCTCTCACCTCGAGTCCTTCTGCAACAGGACTCTCCTCTTCCGGTATCGTGGCCGATATTTCATCAACCTGAACGTCCAACTTTGTCCTCACATCTTTCCATAAGCTCTGAAGTTCTGTTGGTTCCAAAGTGGATTGCATTGCTGAAGCAAAATTGTTGGGAGTATGCAGTGGCTGCTGACTACTAATTTGTTGTTGAGAGTGATGGCTTGATGGAGACAGACCTCTGTTGGGGTAGTAATGATGATGATGACTTCGACTAGTGCTGGACATTAAAGTTTTCCCACCTGTTCCCCCACTTCCAGGCAACAGCATTGATGCTGATGACATATTTGTTGTAGTGGAAGACTTGTTCGTAGGCATTCTGATGCTTACTTCAGACTCAAAATCTTTCCCCAAGCTGAATTTCATGTTTAGCAAATTCAACGAACTTGAACTGGAAGGAAGATAAGATCGTCTTCTTCCCCCTTCATGCCACGCTAGTGTCATGTTGCTCGGAGTTATCAGCTCAGCACTGTCTGGGTTGTTTACTCCAGCGCCACCTCCTCCAGAGGAGGATGTGGTAGTAATTCGCTTGGATTTCGAAATAATCTCTACGTCAAAGGAGGAATTGCTCGAAGAGCATGGACTAATTGAACCAGAAGTTGTCGACGGCTCAATCGATTTGGTAGTCTGTGTTCCACGATTTAACCTACTTCTTCGAGTTGTCGCAGTAGGCAAACCTCTAGAGTATTTTAAGTGATTGGCAACCATTGTATCAAAAGCATCTCTGTCATCGTCATCATCCCCCTCATACTCTTCAACCTCCTCTAGCTCTAAATCCGTTCCATCCTGCTTGCCAAGTTTAGCAGCAAGTAAGAAATGATCAGTGTTCTCGGACTCTGTTTCCGATTCTCCATCTGCGTCTTCACTCTCTGCATTTTCAGTCTTTTCTTTAATGCGAGAGGTATTTATCCTCCCCGTTCCGTTTACACTGCAAGGGGTAATTGATCGTTGGCTTTTCCCTGAAGAAAGTTTCCGCGCCAGTGCAGCTGCACTTAAAGTGGCGGAAATTGATGGCAACTTTGTTGTAATTGTAGGAGGGGCACTTGCTGGTGATCCCAAGCTCAAATCTGCCAGTTCTTTAGGGGCTAAGGCAGGATCAAGTCCTTCAATGGTATCGTTGCTGCTTTGAGATGCATTTGTTGCTGGATTTTTTGCGTCCCCACTAGACTCCGTTCCAATACAACTGTCTGCACTCAAGCTTCGTTGAAGAATTCTAACAGACTCATTTTCCAGTTTAGTTTCATCAGTTATAAACTCAATATTTTTGGGAGGGGACATGGGAATTTCATAAACTGTCTCAACAGAGTCATGAGAAGTGTTTCCTTCTATTTCTTCATGCCCTTCGCTTCCCACTTTATCCTGAGACCGAATGGAATCTGCACGACCGGAATCAATTTCAGACTTTATAGCACTCACTGGAGGAGTTTCGCATTTTTCGGGATCCTTCTTTTCATCATTGAGTTCTTCATAAGCCATTGGGGCCATTAGATAAGCTTCCAAAGTACACCGCACCATTTCATCAATATCTTCTTCCTTTTCCAATTTTTTACTATTTGGAGGGCGACTCTCCTCCGTATTCAGGGAAGCGGAAACTAGAGTCTCCACTTCGTCCTGTTCAGTAGAACCATTGGCTACATCTGCTACAGTATCACCTGGCTGATTCCCCAAGGCTGCACTTTCAATAGGAATAATTTGTTTTTCAATCTCCACAAGTTGTTCAGGTATTTCAGTGTCTGTTATCTCCTTTTCTACTTCATCTAAATAACACTCGCATTTAATTGGGTCAGCTAATGCGCAATCGGCATTGTCAGCAGTTGGAGACTCTTCTACTACACCTTCTCCTGATTGTCCACCATCTTCTTTTTCCTTAATTCCGTCCCCTTCAGGACTATCTTTAGCACCCACAAAATTAGAACCTTCGTTAGAATTTTCTTCTGATAATTCCTTTCTGCTTTCAAGTTCTGAAGCAATTCCTAAAATTTCATCATTCGTGATATTCCCTACTCCGTTATGTTCCTCATCATCGTCATGTGCTTCAGCAGTTTTGGCATTTTCAAACTCGGAGGTATCCACGCTAACACTTTTGCTAGTCATTCCAAGTTGCTTTTCCAACCACGTTCCAAATGCGTCATCTGTCCTAGTAAAGAATCTCTGGATTACAATATGGCCCGTTATTTTCTCAAGGTCTTCTAACTTCCTGACATAATTCAAAGGCGGATAGACGCTCATTTGGGAGCATCCGGTGAAAGGACTTATTGCGTCAGTTGACGAAGTAGGATAGTACGGCGAGGGGATCGGAGAAGTTGCAGCGTCCACCTTTCCTTTGTCAGTCTGCTCCTCGTCCTTACTATCCAGCTTCAATAGTGGAAAGTTTGTTTCCGCTACTTTCTCCTCTTCTATTAGTTTCCTACTTTCATTGTCCTCATCGGTAATTTGCTCCACTTCCTGAAGCAGTTTACTTTCTGGAGAAAGTGGAACCTCGGTTTGTGTCTGGCGGTGACAAGTGGCAGCGTGTGGATGATGACGAGGTTGAGCTTGAGTTTGCTGCTGATCCCTGCCTTCGATTGTTGTTACTTCCTGCGTGTAGACATGCCTGATTTTTGCATTCACCTTAAATGGGGGGTTGTACCGTTCCCGAACAAACCTGTAATCAGAAGAATTACCAAGTACTAAGGGATTCTAGCATATCTGTACAAATTACAATTACTCGTACAATTATCTAAAAATGCTAGAATGTAAGAGAAAATAAATCAGAGTAGTAATATAAAGCATAATAGGCATGTCAGGTCATATTATTAAGCTAATTAGAAAATTACTATTGATTATAACAAGAAATATCAAAGCACAGGTTTGGAATTGTATAACTCTTCATATATTTGCACAGTTTTTTACCTTTTACCACTGTGACCCTGAAGAGATTTTCCCATATTATTGCTTTTTTGGTGAATGTCTGGTAGTAAGGGGAACTGGGCTCGCTTACCAATACCGCTGGTAGAGTCCAGATTTGATAGACTGCTGGATCTGGATTTAACCGAAAACCAAAAACAATTATTAGAATGTTACCTATCTTATGTATGATTCAATTGCTTCTAATATTCTTTGTCAATCAGTTTAATTCTAGCTAATGCAGGGTGCAGTAAAATGTATTAATATTTTTTTCCAGCCAAATTATACTAAAGAGACTACTTATTAAGTAGATACATATTCAATGTGTTTTCAATTTTAAAATCTACACGCACACGTTCATCGAATTTTATTACATACAATGACGAGAAATTATGCATGTTGCCCCATATGAAGCTCTGTGTAACCGTAACTAGCCATATTGATTTTCCACTGCTATAGTCAACCGTTTCTCGTTTGGTGTCCCTAGTCAAGAATTGTATTTGAATGCCCTATTGTTTTATATGTTTGTCAGAGATTACGTGCTGACAAGCCTTTGAATGGAAACTCCTTACCAGGGAACTTCGAAGGGAACCATTATTTAATCTTTCTTCCTGTTGGAGATGGTTCATTAATTTGGCACACGTCGATATTAAATTTAGGTCAAAGTTGTAATTACTACTTTAGGCACCTATTTGTACTTATATGCGTAGACCTGTCAAACCTTGGAACATAGTTGAAAGCAAACAGTAGAGTGAAATCAATTAAGCCATTTCATTCTCCTGTTACTAGCTGAAATCGTCGGTTGTCTATTCCCAACTATCCACATCTTGTCAATACTAACAGTCTACATCTACAACTCACAATTCTGTTATCAGCACTACACACACAGTCTCCAATCACATAAACTTTTATTTCCAAGAGAAAATAAGACACTTACAATCGCGTGCAACCAGGTAGATCCCGAAAAGATTTCAAAATTGAGGGCGCTCCAAGCTGTTCCTGTTGTCTGAGGGAGATACCAGAGCGTGGATTAACAGTGTAGAAGAGCGGCGAAGTGTTTCCAAAGAACAAGCAGCCGTTGTCGTCGATAGTCTGCCCTGTCTCTGACTGGAACCGTTCTTGACTCATGTCTCATTTTCTTCTTCCTTACTTCATTCCTTCTTTACTAATGTACCCCCTCTACGCTATTTAACAGTGGCAGCTCGCCAGACAAGATATACGTGCAGGGCAATCTAATATATTATTATTGTATATGAACTATGAGCATATGAGCACTTCTTTTATTAGTAAATTGGACGGTAAGCAATTGTAGAAACTCCTGGAGGCAGTAAGAACAACAACCCTTTCCACCACACCACCACCACATCCTCCTCCAGGAGAAAGGTTGGCTTGTCATGCGAAGAAAACTGCATGCATACATTAGTACATAGCACACGGTTCCAAATTTACTTTCTCGGTTTCTCGGTTTGTTGTTCTACTAGCAGCGGCTCTGCATTCTGACCAGAGAAAGCTTTAACCGACCCATTTTCACTTTGAATCCCACTTCCACACACCTACATCACCGCCAATATTCCGTAAAACTGCATATGGCTTTGTCAGATACTGTTGAATATAGTTATTAATAGTACATTTTTTGTTGTACGATGTGAGAATGTACGTGATCTCGTTCTGACGGGTGCGGGGAGCGAGTAAACCACATTTTTTCTCTTCCTTTTGTTC
>JAHZND010005176.1:0-21165 GCA_027744115.1 Acrocyrtus sp. NNG-2020 | reverse complement strand
GCAGTACCTTCTCACACTAATCAGCAACAAAGCTGCATCTGAAAAGGTAAGAATACATTTAAAGTTAGTTTAAGTTAAGCTATACCACTTTTCAAGCATTGTATTGTATAGTTCAAATCTCTATGGTTGAAAAAGGTTTTTCAGGAGTACTTAGCTTTGAGAAAAATTGTAAGGAGGGTCAACGAATATATCGCTCCACGTCTTATTATTCTTCTCCTTGTCTCCATCCCACAGCTTTCCTACTTTCTTGCAGATTTTACAAATTTGTATAAGAATGACTACATAACTTTTATGTTTTATACGATCTGGACAGCTTTTGTGGGCTCAGTACTTGTTACTGCAGCAAAAGCAAGAGCGCAGGTATATATGGTCCTAACTTTCATCATGACACATAATTGATCCTCTAGTGGAGTCTATGTAATTTTATGATGTTGCTATTCAGGCGGCGGAGATCAAAGAAATTTTGGTGGAAAATAGGTACGTTCTAGAGGAAACTGGTATGAAACCTTTGGACTATACCACAATGCTAGACGATTTATGTAGCGGTAACGAGCTAGGATTAATTTGTTTCGGATCCGTAAAAGTTGATTTTTCGCTAATTGGAGCAGTAATAATTTAATGCTATTAATTTATTATGATTTGGTGATATGTCGAAGTTCATAATCACCTTTAAAATTATGCATACAAGGAGAAAATTTTAACGAATTCAATTTCCTCTTACAGATTATGTCCAGCAGTGCAACATTTGCGATCATTATCATTCAAGCGCAGTAAACTCAGAATTGCCAGCGATATGTATGTAAGTGCAATTAGTCAACTAAATCTTGCCTGCAAACGATAAATATTAAGTATTTATAGATATCATTAAAGAATTGTGGTTTATTTAAAAGATCATATCAAGATGCGTATAATGCCATTATGCAGTTGAAATTGAAAACATTAATTAATATAAATGAATTATTAATGTTATAAAATAAATAATAATGTCGTGGGCGATCAAAAGACTGGAATTTTTTTCTATGTCCCTAAGATTGTCACGGCTATATTCATACTACCTGGGAATTTACCTATATTAAAGACAAAAATGTTTGTTCCAAATTGCCGTTTGCGTGCAAGAAAGTTGTTTGCTGAGCATCACACACTAATGTATGAGCATCATTCTGGCTGGTCGCTATTTTGAAGGGCGGTACGCAATTATCGATCTCAGTTCCCATATTATATCTACCTACGTTAATTTATTTCCAGTTGTAGTGGTAAGGGCATTCAAATAATTACTATATTTGTGTCTTGTGTACACGCATATTTACTAAAAGTCGTAAGCTAGTTCCTATTCTTCCAAATAATGCATAATCCAATAAACTTAAATGAACATGTTCAAGGAACTGTTGCCCATTTTCGCCAGTTGACTTCTTTAATGGCTTAATGGTAATTTAAAAATCGAAATATAATTGAATAAGAAAAATCTATTAATGATAATGGTTTACCTCAAATTGCGAGTGCCAATGCAGCACGTCAAAATGAGAACGCAAAAAGTCAGCCACGACGATAGCACCTATCAGAATGTCCAGAATCGGCGGTTCAGTTGAATTCTTACGTTACCAAACAGTAATTGCGATTGCAGAGCTCCCTAATCAAGCAACAATTATGTACCACTGCACATGTACGCTGCTATAAACCGCGAACAGAAATGCCATGTGAAAGTAGAAATTGCGAATCCACATCATTTAGACTCACCAAGATTTACGTATTTGACATGGTATTGGAATCTTGTGGCATCCTTTTCCTTTGTTTCCTACAAAATAAAATGGAACTCGCAGAGAAACGAGTTTTTATTCACAACTTCATCAGTGCAAAAGGTATAAAATAAAATTAAAATTGACTAAAATATATATGCTTTGTGAGACTTGAAAATATTTTAAACTTTATTTATTAATTGTAATTAGGGTATTTGTATAGTCATCAACTGTTGCGTTACTGTAACCATGATCGGGCACGTGATTTCCTTTGGTTCGATTACATAGTTTTACTCCTAAAAGGCGAATTCTAAAACCTTGATTAGAACCTCGAAATTCTTTATTCAATTTCAATTCAATTTCAATTCAATTTCAATTCAATTATTTATACACAGTTAAAATCAAATACAAGTACAAATGTCCCGGGTTTCACGAAAACTATATAATAAGACGTTGCAATAAAACCTAAAACGGTTTGGGTTTAATTCGTATGAGCTCGCCTTTTGGGAGTAGGATCGGCATGTGGTCCGTTTTAGTAAAGTCAGCACACTACTCCCTCAATGTAACAATACTTCATGCATTTTCCCTTGTGAGACTCTTGTCCAGCATATTCAAGTATTTTAGCTTTTTGGAACTCATGTGGACAAAAAAGGATGAAGCTTTAAAATTTGCGAGTATATCAAGTGCCTGTATCAGTAAGCAACCATCATTAAAAAAGGTTGTTGGTTATTGCAATTTAATTTAACTTAAAAAATGCGAGTAATATATATTACTCTGAAATTTGGTTTGAGTAATGTTAGCAGTAAAAATTTGATAAAAAATTTCAGCTACGCACGCTATTTTTACTACTCGTGGGCGTAAACATCCTTAATTTGATTGAGACGACAAGGTCCCCCTTAGCTTATGAAAGTACGACAGGTTTCATCTGCACCGAGACAAATTCTCATTGGGACTGCGTGCTTCATACTGGTCTAAAATATTTCACTATGGTCCTTTATGGAATTACGGTAATATCGTTTGAGGCTTCCAATTTTATCTTCTACGCATTTGTCCTAACCTCCAAATCAGTGGCACAATGGTATGAAGCGAATACCAATTTGGGTGGTTCCATGGGACATACTAAAAATGTATTTTACTGCAGATACTGTTATTGTTGTGTAATTAGTAGTTAAGTACATAAGTACTCTAGTTTTATTCATAACTGCAATGTTTTGCAATTTCAGATGCTATCAGCGTATTACAGTATGAAGGATGTGGCCGATAGCGGAAATAGGTTGATGAGCAACGTGATATTTGCGATGTACTTTGAGTACATTCTTTATTTTATAACTACTTTGGGACAAGGCTTAAATCCAGATACACCAAAACTGGTCTATGCCATGGTTTTCATTTTTGCTTCTGTCACGACGTTGTTTTGGATAATTGCATGCGAATTCTACAGGAAGGTACTTAAGATAAAAACAAGCGTTGTGCTGTTTAACAATGCTTTAAAAAGGCTAACAAAAAAATTTAAATGCATATTACTATTAAAAACTTAATTGCTCGCAGGTAAACGAAACGACTTGTGACTGGATTGGAAAGCAGAATCGAAGAGAAACTTCATTTTCACTAGAAGAGCGCATGAAAATTGTCTCTCTTTCAAATGAAGTGATAGCAACACCTATAGGAATATCCTGCAGATATTTTACCGTTACTTATGCATTCATCGGATCGGTATGAATGAACATTAAAAAATTTAAAGTATTATTATCTTACTATTAGTACAAAATGTAAATTTATTATTAGTTAGGTATATAATTACTATTACGAGTAAAACTTGTTATTAATGTTGATCCTCAATAGATGTTTGGATTGATTGTCACTTATGGAATTGTTGTAGTGCAGCTGAATTCCAATAGTGGAGGTTCCTCTGTTTAAAAATGGCTTACCTAAATAATAAAGATATTCTGATAGTTAAAATAGCACTACAAATATCAAGAAATAAACAGCATATCTAATTATTCTAAATAATTCAAGTTTTTATCACGAGAAATTGTCAGCGGCAATGAATGAATGAACGTCATTTTTATATTACGTATTCAGTACATGTAGGCATTCAGTTTTACTAATACGGCACATTCAAAAATCCAAAGCGCTATGTAAAATATATAAATATTAGTAAGTTTTAATGGAGGTAACCTTGCACTAAAAAATTGAAAACTACTTTCAGTTTGCTGTTGTGTTTTACATAGCACCCATCAAATTACAAAAATAGAATGTTCGCAAGAAAATTAAAATGTGGTTAAGTACACTCCACCCAAACCAACAAAGAGGAGCAACAAGTTTCCATTACAGAATTAATCTTTTATGAATTTCGTCGAATTACTACAAAAATTTCAAAGCAGTATTGCAATGACAGCTGTCAGTTACCGTAGATGAATAAAAGGGTACCTAGAGTAACCTTTTACGAAATGGCTCTAAAAGCAATCGTCCCAGTCCTTGCGACAGAATCAGTTGGCTTTCAAGTGAAAGGAACTTGCTATCTTAAAGCTTTCTTTGACTGGGCGTATTATACCCTTGACTTGGTTTACACATTCAAGTTGAACCCCGACTCAAGTGCCCTAGTGACAACGTCATTTCTTCCGCATACGGTTAGCTTTAAATTATAATTCCATCTGAGACTTTTAAAAATTAATCAATTTTTTTGCTAAATGATAAAATTTCTTACAGATTATCTGCCTCTGTCTTAAACTTGCTGAAATACTTTTCTATGCTGATATAGTATGGATAATGTTAAGCCAAGCATCATCGAACAAGAGTGACCTTCTAAAATTGTTTGAAATTTCAAGAAATGTCGTGGAATTCGGTAACTACATGACCACACTGTACCTGTGCATGTGGAAGCGACATGATTTTGCCCAATTGGTGAAAGTCATTAGTTTGAAGTCCTCCAAAGATGTATTAAAATGGACAGTGGTAAGTTATTTAGATAATTGAAATTAAATAGTATGCCTTTGCAGTACAAATTTTTTAAAAACAAAATTGGAATATTATTTTACAGCATCAAACCTGCGTCTTTGTAATTTTCTCTGGAATTCAAGTGCACTTCATCTACCAAAACCTTTCCTTTGACCCATCACCTTTTAAACTGGGTTGGTACAAGGCTGGAAAGGAGATCTCACGGCAATACTTCGCAAATGCAACGTATGAATCCAGTATCCCTGAGGAAGATAGCCGTGCGGGAGTATTTTTGAGCTATTTTATGCCTTTCTTCAGGCTCCATTTTGATTTCACATCATGGAATGTTCAGATCTTTAACGCGGTCTTTACACTATTTCTCTATAGCAACATTGTCAACTTCAAACAATATGTGGGTACTCTAATCAGAAGTAAAAACCGCGCCGATGAGGTAAAATATTCCACAGCATTTCAAACCTATCTTAACTATCTCCATTGATTTGATATAGCAATAATTCTTTTAGCTTTTTCAGGAATATTTGTATCTGAAGAGAATTATTAGAGCAGTAAATCAATATATAACTCTCAGGCTTTGCCTATTCCATTTGACTGCAGTTCCGCATCTCAGCTATTTTCTTGCTGACTTTACAAATTTGTACGCTACAGACTACGTTAACTTCTTTTACTACTTACTTTGGTCCGTGATATTCATTATGACGCTTCTTGTTGCAGCAAAAGCTAGCTCTCAGGTATTTTATGCAACATACATTAATATGAATTAAAAATTAACTGCTTCTACATATTTTACTGATACGCTTCCACTAGAACAAACAATTTTTAAACAGACTGCTGAAATAAAAAGCCTGCTTATAGAGAATATGAAGATTCTAGAGCAGGCGGACATGCAGCCGCAGAACTGGTCGGAATTACTTTCGGATTTGGCAAAGGGAAATGAGTTGGGACTGACCTGCTTTTGGAACAGTCACGATAGACTTTGCTCTAATCGGAACAGTAAGAAAAAGTTCCTCAAATACATAATCTGAAACATTATGGGTTTGTTCCGAGCTTACAATTACTACAAAAAATTATCTCGTTGTCGTTTCTAGATTATTTCCAGTAGCGCCACTTTTGCCATCATAACAATTCAGGCCCAATAGTCGCGAGAAAATTGATGGCTACTGTTCAATAGACGATATCTTAGAAATTGGATACATTGTTGGCGATGCGATTAGCAATAAATTAGTTATAGCTTGAATTTTTTGCATCATTTAAAGGAAAAATTATAGTGGCGGTACACAAATTTGATAACTTTTGCTAGTTATCTTTTAGTGGTAGTCAAGGACGGATGCTTTAATTTTGCACCATATACCAAAATTAAAAAAAAATAAAAAAAATGAAATGTTTTCTGAATCTTAAGGCGCTGGCCATGCTTTATGCTAGCCTTCTAGGTAGTACTTATCCCCAAGGTCAGGAATATTATCCGGTTCATTTACTAAGTTTTTTAAATCTATCTGAAAACGCATTAGAAGTAAAATGGCTCACACGATCTGCTGTAGATTCCTTCGCTGATTGGTATTCCATGCCATTTCCATTAAATAATTCTACCAACATACCAGTTGAAAAACGTTTTCGTTTCCAGCAAATAAAGTGGTTATTTGAGTACCGAATTTTGGAAATGAAAACTTTCAACAATGAAAACAGTAGAACAATTGGATTTACAGTAGCAGAAGTGCAATCTAAACCAAAATTTGCAATTGTTGGCAATTTTGCTAGTGCGCAATCTATCTTGAATGAGATATTGACAAAGTACTCTCAGAAAAGAAGCTACTGGTACATGTCCTACCAGCAGCGACTATATCCTTGGGTTCTAATTACAAATGAATTTCTTACAGTCACTAACACAACATATATCCCGGAAGCGGAAGCAAAGAAGTCAAAGGATTTGATGGAAAGAAACCCGAAGATTTTCCTGACATCAAGTGGTTGGAGTTTATTCGAAAAATTTGATAAAAGAAATTCGTTTTTCTTTCCTCTTTCAACTCCACACCGGAGCTTTCTATATTGTGCGACACCACGTTTATTTAGTGCCCATTTTTGGGACATTCACATTCTTACTGGCGCCTTGAAACAAGATTTCGTAGTTTCCCTTTGCTCTACAATGGTTATAGCAACACTCACCGTTTACTATACTGTGAAATCGCAAAGCACTTCAAAATGGAATTTACTAGGCATTTATCTAACACTGCTTTCATCTCTTTTGTCATTCCCGGATCCCCTAACAGTTCCGTCAAGTCTGCTCAAGCGCTGTTGGTTACTCATCATTTGGTTCTTTGCTAGTGTAATTATTGTGAATTATTACACTGCTGTCAATACAGGGAACATAATTGCTCCTCTTGGGGATGACATAATGACAGATATATCTGAAGTGATTCAAAAGGGATATTCACCAGTAGTGAAGTCTAACGTAAGCACCCAAGTTTTAAGGTCAGCAATGATTGCACTTCTGGAAACACATAGTACGAACTCCATTAATCTTCTGGTGGGAAGAACAAATTTGGAGTCATTTTTAATTAGATCGGTGTTAGAAGTAGATAATTCTAAATTTCTGAATGCACTAGCATTTAAAGAGAAAACAGTATTGGTTGATGAGTGGATATTTACGTTTCGATTTTTTAGTGACGTTAACAAACTTATTCGAGCGAACCCTTCAATTAATAGTTTTAAAAGAGCGTGCTACATTGGCAGAAACTTGATTTTGTCAAACATTTACTACTTTCTAGTAATCCAACCTCCTCACAGCAGACAATTACATAATTCTGCTCAAAAAGTACTACAATCAGGAATATATTTGTACTGGCAGGAAGAGTATGTTGGGATTATGGTCTCGAGTCGTGTTCAGGACAGAGTGAAATTTCGAAGTCAGACTGGAATCGCGGAAGAACAAGACAAAGAAGTTGTTGCTTTAAGTCTGGCGGGAAATTTTCGGCAGATGATTTTCCTGTGGGGGGCAGGGTTGCTTGGATGCGTGCTTTCACTTGCGATCGAAATTATTGTAGGGAGATTAGCTTTGTAAATAAAATGCCTTTGGCACTAGCTGTTTTATTAGACCCCGCACTACCTTATTAAAACATAGCAGAGAAGCATATAATAATTACTTTATTTACCCATTGATTAATTGGCACCAGATCCTTCAATCGTCGCCATCCCCCAAAATATCGAGTAAGTGCTAATTGGTTATATTTTACAAGACATATCTAAATGGGGTATACCAACTAGAGGAGCATACCGCTGTACCATGTTCTGGCTTTGTGGAATTAAAAAAAATATTAACAAAATTGTGCTTTCTTTTCAAAGCAACGCTAATGATAAATTAGTTATTATTAAAATTGAATCGTCACCTAAGCGCATCATCACACCATTCATTTATGTGCTACAAGACAAAAGAAATGTTCATTTATTCTGATTATGTACTATAATATTGACCAAGTTGCTTCTGCAGGCTACTGCATTAATAAATTACACCTTTCAGTCATATCAAGCTTTACATCGCGTTTACTTGTAGGAAGCGTTTGTATACCTATGTAATGGAATTGATAAAATCAGTAAGCTCTTAAGTGTTTATACACTCATACGTTTAAAAACTTTCCATCAGTTGGTTTGGATTTTTCTTGAATTTTTTATTATCTTGTTGTTGACGCAGTCGAGTAAGTAGCCGACCTAAGGAAACAAAGAGTACAAAAATATGTCCAGTTTTCGAATATCGGGAGTATACTACTTAAAAATTTGCTTTGATTGGTTTTACTACACTCTACAAATGGGATATACGTTCCGGTTAAACCAATCTCAAACTGGTCTATCCATCGTCAAATTTTCTCCTCAGAAGGTTCACTTCTATAACTATTTTAAATTTGTGAGAATTTGCAATTACTAAATTACCTACTATAATTATCGCCACTATACACTCTTATCTATTGTTTTATAGGCACTTTGCATACTGCTAGCAATGATCATCGCAGTTTACTACGTTTGTCAGAATTTAGAAATGTTTCAAAAACTGTCATCTAGGAAGGAAGACTTATTAATCCTGTTTGAGTTCTCCAGAACCGCAGTTGAGTTTTTTAATTTTGCTCTTTTAATTTACCTGTCCACTTGGATGCAGCGCGACTTTGTCAAATTGTTAGAAGTTGTTCAGGTTCCACATGGCGGCAAGAGTTACTATTGGGGACTGGTTAGAATGAAAAAAACTTTCCTTCTTTAAGAAATACATCTTATAATTATAGTTTGCACTTGTTTATGTAATTTTTAGGGGCCAACCAGCTTCTTCATATTTGTTTTGGCTACGCACATTGATTTATCGCACCTGTACTTGTTTAGTTTCCCATCCCCAATAGAACTTGGATTGTACCAAGCTGGAAAGGAAAGATTGCGAATACTGCGAAATTCAGTCTTTATATATCCAATGGAGGATACTACCGCCGGAATATTACTATGCTATGCTCTTCCCATTATAGATTTCTACTTTTTTCTCATCTTCTATTCCATTCAGTTGTTCTTTATGGCTTTTGCATTGTTCCTTTACAGCAATGTGTACAATTTCAAATTGCATTTACGATCGATCGTCAAAAATGAGAGACCTGCAGATAAAGTAATTACCACATTAGTATTACCAGTTAACTTTCTTAATGTAGAAAAAACGGCGAAAATTATTTTTTGGACATAATATACTTACCTAATTTAACTTTTGCAGTTATTTCAAGAGTATATACACTTGAGAAAAATAATTAGAAGAGTGAATCGGTACGTCTCTTTTCGTCTGGCCATTATTTTATTATCAATAATACCACAGCTCTCCTACTTTATCGCGGATTTTACACATTTGTACCGAGACATGTTCCCCGTTTTTAAAGCGTATGCGTATTGGACGGTGAACATCGGCACAGCAATGACCGTAGCTGCAGTGACTAGTGCGCAGGTAGTTTTTTGTAGTTGAAGGACAGCCAGCACCAGTTTATTGTACATTGTGTGTAAATTACTTATTCTTAAATTATCTATAGACAGCGGATGTGAAAAGCATACTTGTGGAAAATAAGCAAGTACTGGAGAAAATGAAAATGTGTCCATCGGACTATGCAGCAATGCTGGGAGATATGTCACAAGGCAAGGAACTGGGGCTGACTGCATTTGGAAGTGTCATGATAGACTTTTCATTGCTTGGAAGTGTTAGAAAAATCGATT
This sequence comes from Acrocyrtus sp. NNG-2020, assembly GCA_027744115.1. Taxonomy (NCBI): domain Eukaryota; kingdom Metazoa; phylum Arthropoda; class Collembola; order Entomobryomorpha; family Entomobryidae; genus Acrocyrtus; species Acrocyrtus sp. NNG-2020. Next base: position 11,260 of record JAHZND010005176.1, on the reverse strand, counting down.
TAATTTTAATATTTCTGATCCTTGTGGTGTGGATTTAATTTTATATTTTATTACAGATTGTTATCACCAGCATAACATTTTGCCGTCATTATTATCCAGGCCCAATAGAGTACAAGCCAAAAAATATTTCCATACTGATTGCTGACTGTGGGTAATATTTCCTTTCATGAACAATGAACTTTGGCATAGCAAAATCTACATTCTAATGAATTCAAATGATTCTGAATAATTCATCCCAGCTTCGGTTAACTAACATAGATTTGCCAAAATTCAATAATTCAAATAAAACTATTTGTCACAATGTTTTTTAGAAAATTGTTGAATGTTCATGTATGTCGTACTGATAATATTTATTAAATTTTGAATTAAACCAATCAAACTAAATTGCTCCAATATCTGTTTTACACCCTTTAAAAGTTATCTTCGTTCAGCTAAAAATTTAATACCGAGTCTTTCTTAAGTTCTTTCGAAAGAGGGCATAACAAGGTCTGTGCAAGCACGCGTACAACTATGAAATGTCCTGATAAAATGCAAGGTTACATATTCATAATATCCATAGTGTTTGGTGAAGTACTTTTTAAAATGAAACGAGCAATTCAAGATATTTCAGGGCACTGCAAATATCATATTTTTTGTAAGAATGAGTAGTGCAAATGTCCTAGATAAATATTGGCATAAAAAGCTTGATTGTGCAATTTACTACGTAAGTTCGTTTACTACGTGAGTAAATGAAATTGATTTTTAAGAGGTGCTGCTTGTCAATTGCCGTTGATTTGAAATGGTTTACAGAGCTAGACTGCTCGTCGATTTGATAAATTAGCTACTTAGTATAAATATCCCAGTTACTTTGGAGTATAAATAACTTGATAAACATCTTATATATAATCCTCAAATGAAGCCGGTATTTATCCACAGAATACTTGGAAGGCGAATACGAACCGTATTTCATACTGCCATATACCTCGTCTCATTTCATAGCTGCTATTTTTACTTTCCTTGTAACTGTAACATATTGAGTTACATCTGCAGAATTACTGCAATATTTATTAAGATAATGCAGAAAGTTGCTGCTACCATTTTCATTGCATAGCTGCTATTTTTACTTTCCTTGTAACTGTAACATATTGAGTTACATCTGCAGAATTACTGCAATATTTATTAAGATAATGCAGAAAGTTGCTGCTACCATTTGTTTTCAATTAGTTGTCGTTGGTGTGCTTTGGTCTAAACAATCATTCGGGATTGCATCAAAACCTGAGCATGTTGCTCAAGTACTTCCAGTTCATTTGGTCTCTGATATCCTTTCCAGGAGCATTTTGAAAGTAGAATGGCGCGAAAGAATTCGACACGTATTTAGTCTTATGCCGCAGCCTCACACTAACTGGTTTTTACTACCACTTCCACTGAATAACCACACGTCTAATCATGGTCTTTTTCGTTTCCTTCAAATTAAGTGGTTATTTCAATTTCGGATTCTTCTGGAGGACACCCCAGAGGAATTTAATTTAAAAGAAAATCACGACCATCCAAGGTTTGTCATTGTCAAATATGTCGATTTTGGGCAGACCTATGTAGAGCAAGTATTTTCTGGATATTCTAGTAAGCGAAATTACTGCAACTTGGGACGTACAGAGCGCTACTATGCTTTTGTGATAGCGTATAAGGAAATAGTTTCGGCCATAAACGCAACATATGTCACTCAGATTTTTGCCGGGGAACGTGGAATATCAGAAATTGAGAATCCCAAAATAACCTTTACTTCCAGCAAATGGCCTGCATTTAAAACGATAAATAAGCAAAGTGCGTTCGTCGTTCAACATGACAGCCAACTCATGAACTTTGTGTATTGCGATGTCCCTCGCCAATATAAAGCTTATATTTGGGATCTCAGCATTCTTACTAATGTCATTGGAATTTATTGTGCGATGGGGCTATTACTTACAACGATTATCCTGTCGCTTTTTATTTATTTGATGGTAAAACCACAGAAATCTTTGTTAAAGTGGTCCGTGCCATCGATAACACTATCATTACTTTCTGTTCTAATTTCAAATCCAGATTCTCTGACAGTTCCGTCCACATTGTTGAAGCGTTGCTGGCTATTTACTGCCTGGTCATTTGTTAGTATTGTTCTTGCAAATTATTACACCGCAATTAATACAGGAGATATTGTTGCGCCACCTAAAGATGACGCCATGACAGAAATATCACAAGTAATTGAGCGGAAATATTCTCCACTGTTAGTTCTTGAGGAAACTCTAATAATTCTAAGGCAAGTACTTAATGGACTGCCAAGAAGTGATGCTGCACTTTTAGGAGATACGAAATTATTTTTAAACAGTTATACTGTAGAAGTTAACTACAGTCTTTTTCTAAATATTTTAGCTTTCAAAGAGAATATTATTGGTGTAGATGCGTGGGCTTTGGTGCTGAGATATTTTAACGACGTGAGTCGTGTCGCTAAAGGCAGTGTCCTACAAAGATCGTGTTATGTTGGGAAAAAACTCATTCCGACAAATATTCCATTTTTCTCGGTGATTCAGCCACCTTTTCACAGGGCACTGTATAATGCTGCTGAAATCATGTTCCACTCGGGTATAAATTTGTATTGGGTTCGGGAGTATTATGGTCTTCTGCTTGCTAATCGAGTTCAAGACAGGCTAAAAGTTAAAAGTCGAACTAGCGTTGTGCAGGACTCAGATATTGATGTTGCTGCACTTAGTCTTACTGGAAATGTGAAACAAATGTTTTTTCTGTGGGGAGTAGGACTAGTCCTATGTGGAAAGGTTGTACTACTTGAATTCTTCGCACATAAAAAAGGTGCTGGTGTGCACAAACATAAAAAAAGTAATTAATTTGAAACATGCAATCTTTAAACTTTAGCTCGAAATCAGGGTACAAACCATAAACCTTGCTTAGCTTATATTTTAAATTAATATGTAAATACCAATAAAAATATAAAAGCAATTTTGTTTTATTGGAAAGCGTTTCAGATTTGCTTTGTACTAGTAGCCAAAAATAATTTACAAGTGCTATAAATTGACAGTAGAGAAACCACGCACGTGTAGTTTTGCCCACTGAAAATTTGTGAGTAGCGAGTCATAAAGTAAACAAACAACCTTCATTCGAATTACAACTAACGCAAATATTTGGACATTACAGATACCTATATGCATGGGATATTTTTTGTGCAAGCGAATACTTATTGGTAAGAGTAATTACTTTTTCTGAGGACAGAATGAAAATGTTTCAATTGTCAAGCAAATAATGAATTGAATTGTTTGGGTTTTTGATGAAACGAAGCATAAAAGAAAACTTTGCACAAGCATAAACGGAGTTTGTTTTTGTCATTGTCCAGCAATACAGTAAATAGGTAATTACTTATTTTTTATAAGATAAACCCAGACTCGATAACTGGAATAATTGTTCTGGCCCTTATTTCTCCAGGTCACATTGGTATCACAGCTTACGTATTGTTGCGACGATTATGCAATACATGTATTTATAATTGTATATACCTTCTCCTTAAAAGTAGGGTAAGCAAACTCAATTTTATACATGGCACTCATCGATGTAGCAGCAGCAAAGCAGACTTGCTTTAAACCATTATTTCACTTTTTAACTTTAAGCGGCTGGAATCGAAAATTTACTTTACAGTGCTGTAGTAACGTGGAATTCGTACTCTTCTTGGTATATTATCCTACTACTTTTTCCTGTAGACTTTGCTGAAATTTCAATCTCACATTTAAAAATTTACAACAACTTTATTTCCCATTTTCGTAGTTGTAAATTTACCTATTACCATTTCAACAGTTCCAGTAAAAGCAGTAAAAGTAGTAAAAGTAAAGGAAAGCGTCATAAGGATATTTGGAAACTGGATTTTCCCGATGCGCTTTTTCAAGTGACATTGCAAAACTTTCAGAAAAATGCTCTACTCATTAAAACGTTTGGAGTAAGCGAACATCTCAAGGTAAATGCATCATTTATGCCCATTTCCACATTCCGCCGTGTTTCGTCCACTTGCACAGTGCAACTCATACCCTACCATAAGCCCTCGATTGAAGTCCTAATCAAGCAGAGAAAGTGGACTGAACCAATCAATCCCGACTTTATTTGGTTTCTTCGCTATTCACATGACAAAAAGAAAAAACCTCCTGAATTTGAGCTGGGAAAAGCCTTAAGAACCCTAACTACCTCAAATGTAGTTTTCGTGGATATACTGAACTTTACGCAAGTTCAATTTATTTGTATTCCCTGCAACGCTTCAGAAAGGGAACTTGTTCCTGTTCACTACAACATGCGGTTATCTACACTTAACGAGATAAAATTTATGTGGAATAAATTAAACAGCGATCACGAAACTGCTTATGTCGGCATTAACCTAGAAAAGGCTGAGTTTTGGGTGTCAGCTGCCTACAAGAAGACAAGAGATCCAAATTTGCTGTGCAAAGTGAATTTTGGAAAAGGAACGGGAACCATAAGTCCTCTGTACTGTAGTGTTGGCCTGCTGAGCCACAAATTAAATTTTACGCTCATCGCTAGAAATCACAAAATGTTTAATTTTACCGATATTCAAATCGGGAGCTCACTCGTCTCAAAAAAATTGATTGAAAGGTGCAGCAAACGGGGAAAGCTCCTTATTTATGGCTCCTCCAGTACTCGCTGCACATTCGCCATTATCAATCGAGACTTTGACAGCTTTAAAGTGAGGCAGGGCGTAGATGGTGTTACGAAACCCTTTGGATGGAGTGTATGGCTGATAACATTCCTATTTAGTTGTCTTGTGGCAGTTCTGCTTTCACTAGATAATTTGTTTGAAGACGTTACTGAAAGTTTTTTGGATCTGCTCAAGGGTGCGTGGTACTCGCTAATATGCAGTTTCATTGAGGAGCCGATTCCAACACGGCTCCTTTCTAGAAGGAACCTTATTCTTTTTTCTAGCTGGAGTCTATTGATACTAGTCGTATCTCATGCATATCGAGGAATGTTGTTTTCCTTGATAACGTTCACAAGCGAGCCGGATGTTCCGCTAAATTTGGAGTCAGTAATATCTATGAAAATTCCAATAGCTACTCTGGGCAGATGCACAAATCGGAACAAAACCATCGGGAAAACTTATCCAGTGTCATGTTTGAAGAATAAAATGATATCTGAAATTTTAAAGGAACATGATGCTCTCGCCGACTCAGGTAAATACCAGGAGATATTTGAAACAGCAAGAACACTCCAGAATATTGCTGTGTGGCTTTCAGATGTGGAAACGGAATTTGTCATGATGGCTCAAAGAAAATGGGAGGCTCAAGTGAACCTAAATGAAGTTATGAAGCTTCCAGATGAATTTGCTTTAGTTTCCAGGAATGTTATTCTTGAAAGGGTAGTAATATATTTTAGGATGCTTTCAAATGTTTGGATTTCAAAAAGGGTTGATGTGCCTATTCTAGGTAACAATGAGTTTTTGGTAACCCGAAAGAATTATTTTCATTCGTTAATTGAATTTGGTATTGGGCAAATTATTGAAGCGGGATTGTACAATAGGTGGGCTCATTATGGAAAAATGTCAAACGAAGCCAAAAAGGTATTACGATATATTTAGCGTTTCACGAAACTCTACTGATTTATTGTTAAGGCGGCGTATGTGGGTGCAGCTTGTCTACTGTTTGGATGACTGTTCTAGGAGAGTTGATCATGTCAAACAAGGATTTTCAAGTATTTCGAAGGATGTTTTTGCTGGATTGGCCTATTACTGGTTGCTTGCTATTTGCGCAACTCTCATATTCTTTATAGTTGAGATGATAAATAGATGTATCATTGAAGTAAAGAATAGGGTACATTTCTACGGCGGCACCGAAAGAAAGTTAACCAAATTTTTGTAAATTTGGTAATGGCAAGATTTAGTTTAATTAGTAATTTAATTAGGTATTATCAACGCAATATGACATATTATGTAATATCTATAATTATTTATAGTTAAGTCGTACGCATATTTTAACTAAAATTCTAGTTTCCTATATACCAAAGAATATATGTAGGCAAGGTTAGTAAGCTGGATGACCGACTACACGAGTGACAAGGGAAAATGTTTAGGTACAAAACATTAAAATATGTCATGTCGTATTAATTTTTATTTTTGTGATTGTGTACCTAAGTTGGGATTATGTATTATATCTATCGACATCGAGAAAACACTTATTTGATTTAAATGGATGTATAATGCAACATTAATTTAGCTACATTGGTCTCTATGAATATTTACAACGTACATGTACTTCTTCTAAAACATGAATTGTCCATGTTATTGGCTAATTCTTATTGTTACTTAATTTTTGCTATGTTAATTCAGAAAATTTCAGAATATGTAAGTTAAACAACTGGAGTTTACATTTAAGATAAACTTTAATAAATATGTGCCAGAACAACCGATGTGCATAATTACGCTATACTTCCGGTAGCCTACCTAATTATTTATCTAGATAGTGATATATTTTGGACACCGTGCTCTATTGACATATTGAAGCAGAGTCTCCGTAAATCTTAAATTAGTTATGATTTTTAATTAATTAATCATAACATATATTTCTTACAGTAACATTTTTCTGAGTATGACATTATTACCCTAATCTATCTTGCTGTAAGAGGCAAACAGCTAAATTGTGTTTGATTTACCAAAGCAGTAATGTGAGCACGTAGTCTAAAACTTGCTCGCAGAATAGGAGGAATGTCTCCTTATGCACGGTGTAGAAAGGATACGCCACTTGAAGGTAGAACGTTTGACAACTACGACTGAACTTGTTGAAGTACAGAGACCTTGGTGTTAAGGCCCGTCCAGTGTCCCTGAAATTATTGGATGCATCTACCACATCCCCAGCCATTTTGCTTTGGGTTGAGAGTGTTAGAAAAACTGAAAATATGCTGGTGAAAACAATAAGATATGCAACAACTCCGTCACCAGCAATTATGTCATGGTATCTAATAGCAAAGCAAATTAGACAAGCAGCAGCGGCCAAGCAACCCACATGATGGAATGAAATTAAGACTGACTCGTAAAAGTCATTAAAGACAACATTGAGCACGTGCTGTGTTCGATAGAGACTAGCAATTTCGGAATCTTCCATTACCCCAAAATTCGGAGTTTCAAGTTTGCAGCGGTTTCCAGCAGTTATTCTTCCACTAATCCTTTCTGGAGTGAATCCGTCCGTGGTCATAGTAGCAATCAGGTAGTACATGGTGACATCAGTCATCATCAGACTTACAGTTGTTCCACATCCGTAAGTAGCCAGCACCAATGGTATGATCAACGGCACGAACTCCAGCGTTGGTTTGAAATCCAGATCCAGCCACTCCTTAATTAGCACGTGGGTAGGTTCAACTGGATGCATTAGTGCTGCCACAATTCCAAGTGGGAGAAACAGTGATATCACCATTGTGAGGTACAGAAGCATCTCACCAGCCCGAACCACTCGTTTTTGCTTTCTGTCCAGTTCCAATTTTCCACTGTCGATCATTTCTACAGCAAAGCGGTTTAAGTCAATAGGAAAGGTTTCAATTCGAGTGATATCTATATGGACCTTATAGTTAGTTACCTTACCTTGCAAAGTTTTGTTATAGTTGATAAGCTGGTTGAGAAGATACTTATGCTCACGAACCTTCCTGATGCTCACAACATTTAAGAAAAATATGCAAGTAACCAGGACAATCTCTCCAAACTCAATTATCAATGAGCCTACTTTGAGACCTTGCTGATGCGAGTCATCGTCGTCTTCGACGTCTTCCGGGAGCCCGTCTTCATTCATTTTATAGTAAGCTTGAATGGAATGAAACAGGGGAAATGTGACGCCCAGGAAACAGCCGCTGCACCTATTTAGCATAATTTACCAGTTTAATATTTATCACTTGTAGTTATATAATACTTAAATAATTTAAGTCGTCTCATATGCTCAAATAATTTGTGTTAGATTAGTTTGAACTGATGTTCTTACATGCTCCAAAATTGAAGTGCAGAAGCATCAGAAAGCTGCTGGTTTTTGGAATCCCAACGATAGTAGGTTCCTATGCCAAGCGCCATGAGCTTCACCCTCAATCCGAGGTGTTTGATAACTTTTTTAGATATCATTTCAAGAGCACTATGACTCAGTATCTAATCAGTATCTAATCATTTGATTGATAACATACTATGGCACAGTATTTCAAATCAACATAATTTACTCTAAAAGTTGAGAAAGTAGTTTTCAAATTGTCCTACTATTTTGAAGCGAATGATTTTTGAAGTTGCTAATATGAGGATTTTTAAGTTAATAAAACTACATTATTGCTCCCTTGACCAAATTGTACAATATCAGGTACGTCGCACATGTTGACTTGTCACTTAAATTCTGAGTTAAAGTCGTAGCTTGAAGAACTTTAAGGTACTTTACACCCAAGACCCAGCTGTACAACTTTAGTATAATTTAGCAATAAGAAAACAAAATTCTTTAAACTTTTCGCAGAAACAACAACCACTGGACATGTTTGCTCAAATTTATTTTTTAAAATAAAAATATTTGTAAAGTCCAGCCTTTTTGGAGAAAATTTGCATAATTTACTACTGAACACAGTTCTTGTAATACTTTTTCTTAAAATGGCATTCAAAATAAAAAACAAATACCTACCTATACTTAATCACAAATATTTTGTCAATCTGAAATGGACGCGTTTCTTTTTGGTTCTACCTAAAAGACACTACTTTGTGGTATGTCACGTGCTTCAACTACTTATTTTTTACTTTTGAAATGTGTCTAATCTTCTTGTTTTCAATTCATTTCGCTCCCATGTCATTAATCGAATGTTCGTAACGTTAAATAAACAATATCTTGGATTTTGGTTTTTAAACTTTTTTAAAAAAATTATTGATGTGGAGCCATTCCTAGGTTAGGTATAAATTACATAAATTAGCACACCTTCAATTCTCACGATGAATGATACATTAGAATAGTCATTTTTTAACCGCACAAAATTCATGCATGACAAAGTGGCACATTTGTTCATATGAAGTTTGCAAAAAGAAATAATTAATTAGCATACACGCTGACACGTAGATTTGAATGCACAGGTGAACCTACATAGAATATGCTACCGATTTGGATTAACTTGTAACTTTATACTGGAAGTTGGTTAATTGTGGCGTAGTATGTAATGTACTTGCAAAATATTTTATTATCTGCTCCTACTTTGACCTGAAAACATCCAGATTGTGGTCTCACTATCACTAGCACCATTTTACACTAAACTTAGCTATGATTATAGTAAAACCTATGCATATAAATTTTATACTAGGCCCAGATTTTTTAGAATTCCAAAGCCATGGGCAGTACCCTCAAAGATAGTTGGAACAACCCTTGTGATATCAGGACTGTTAGTATCTACGCCTTTGAAAACGTCTCTAAATGTGGCCACAAAAGATTTTGAATTCGGCTCCTTAAAATATGATTTGTATCTTTTAGCCGCCAGCAATCTGATTTCCTCTTCTAATTTTTCTATTTCGTCGTCCTCTATAAGCGGAACTGTTCTAATGGTAGTTGATGTGGATCTGGTCCTAGAACGAAATTTATACTTGGGTCTGCTGGAACTGCTAGCAGTTTGCTCTACGATTTTAATAGTGGTAGATTCCACCATTTGCGGCTGGACTTTCACTTTCGTCGGCACCGGCTGCGTCCTCTGTCGTACTAATTTTGTTGCTGTACCTGGTCTGATAACTCTTATGACGGTTACTACAGAATTTTGAAATGACGTTTGACTGTTTGGTGAAGTTGTTGACGAAATTGGGGCCGAGTGAGATCCTTCATCGACCCTAGATCCTGGCAGTTCATTTTCCATATTTTCTCCAGTCAGCAACTTGACAAGTCCTCCCACTTGGTTTCTAAGAATATTTGGAACTAGCCCGTAAGTTCTTTCCACCACTCCAGTCACATTGAAACTCCCGGATAGGATTGCGCCTATTAACTGAGCTACTTGTGGCAGTACATTTGGACTAGGAGATTCTGATTCTGCTACTCCTCCTAAGCTAGTACCATCTTCTTGTCTTGATCTTCGATTATTCCGGGCAGTTATCACTGCAAAAAGCTGATTTATAAAATTTTACATGGTTAATGATTTATGCAAAAATTATTATTTTCTAATTTGAATTTTTTGCACTTACACGGATAAGATTATTTTCAATTGACTTTGCAATTTCAGTCCTAGCTTCATTTGCCAGTGCTTCCTCTTCAGCCGTCAACAGCCTCGGCTGGTGATCAACTGGCTTCTCCATGTCGTTATTATTCCGCCACACTACATGATCGTTTGCAATTGCAAGAGAGATCTTTCAAAGTACGAAAAAAACAAAAGCAAATTTATATATTGACTAGTTTTAAATTGTGTCAACTACCACAGCTAACTGAGTTTATTGAGTCCTAACCACATTATACTGCATACTTAATATCTTACCAAATTGGTTAGCAATATTGCGATGGTCACTCCAAAGCAGTAAGAATGTAGCCAAAAAAGTTTCATTGTGATAGTACGTGTTCCAGAAGTAAAAAGGCTGAAACAATGCACAGCTCACCGACATCCAAGTTCTGACACAGCATTTTGATTAATACAATTGAATTCGTTGAATATATCTAATTCATTGTCAATGTTGCCAATAAATACGACTGGGATTGTGTTTTGGGAAAAATGGACCGCAAAGTGCTGGTTGATCATATTTTTATGTGATTTCTTTTGAGAGAAATATTGATGCTGTCGATGTGAGAGTGGGGATAATTAATCGGAAAATGTCTCCGTGGACAATGACAATACTGATACTAATACTGATGCCTTAATTATTATAATTACTATTCAACAGAAATAATGATTTATTGTTTTGACATGATATGGCTATTAATTGCAGTTTGCCTTTTGCTACATTTCGGCTTTTGTATACACGATCTGTTAGTATGCTCTCTCTGCAGGTTTTTATTTCAAAGTCAGAACAACATGCAACTTGCAATGCATGGCTAGGTCAATGGAAAAGTGACAGTGTGCATCTGCTACCTTTAATTTATACGACATCCAATACGAACTCCAATTTTTACTTTTACAACTTTTAGAAACAGCTTGCAAAATACTACCACATTAATAGAATCATTGTTTCATGCACAATACTTTCCCTTCCGCAAGTAACTCAATTAGAAGCACCATCCCACTCAGGATAAGGCCAATTCCTAACAAGAAAATTATTTGACGGATACTTCCATCTAGACTCATT
>JAHZND010005175.1:0-16877 GCA_027744115.1 Acrocyrtus sp. NNG-2020 | reverse complement strand
CTAGGGCTCGCCACAGCCACAGCAGCGCTATCGATACAGATCGAAATAAAATAATTACAGCTCCTTCACCATCTTCTTCTTCTTCAACAGATGCTGAATCACATGCTCCCTTTATTCCTGCACAGAGTAGTAATGAGACCACGACCAAGGGGAACAATAGCAGTGATTTTATTAGTAGCAGTGGTGGAGCTTCTGCTGCTACTCAATATTCTGATTTCACGAAAGATAACTGTAACAGCTCAATGAGAAACAAAGGGAAATCGCAGTCGACGGAGCCAAAAATGGTAGTTGGGATTCCAACCTACCGCTCACCCAGCTCAAGAAGGCTAATCAATTCCCATAAGCAGCATTCTCCTCAACAGGAGCAACATCATTATGGAAAATCGCAACCCTCAGTTCCCAATGCCAATCCCACCGTTTCTCCTCTCTCGCCAAAATTCATCAATGAAAATGTCAAACAGCAGCAGTCGTCATCGTCTCAGCTCCATAGAGAACGCCAGCCTCTCCCACAACAGCGTTTTTCCTCTAATGAGAATGTTAGCGATGAGCACGGGAAGGATTCCTTCGCATCAGAGCAGCGTAGTAACAACAATAGGCACCAGCCATCTATTTCTATTTCTGCTGAGGACGTCAGTAAACAGCCCACCAGCACAGGTATGATGAAGGGATTGTCAAAGCACTACCAGCCACCGTCATCATCATCATCATCGTCATTAGCGTACTGCGACTCAGGGAATAGTGCAGGAGAGGAGAAGAGCCAGGTGAATGATGAGAACCTTCTTGCTCATGTCTTACAAGAAGAGAAATCCCAGTCGCTCCGCGATAAGAGGCTCAGCACAGGTAGACATTATGAGAGTGAGCATGAGAGGAATGCTGATGATGCTGAGGGGGAAGACACCTTCTTGAGTAGTAATAAGATGAGCGTGGATGCAAATAATGCACGGAGCAATGTAACAAGTCATGTTGTTGGGAGCAGTGATGGTGATGATGATTCATGTAAGAAGAAGGAAAGAGTTACCTCACTTCTTGGCAATCCTAGCCACGATCCCTGTGCGAAAAAAAGTTCTGCTGAAGGTATCGCAGCTACTCCTGCACACTCTCATCAGAGTGCTCCTCCTAACAGTACAAATCTGAGGAGTAGTAAAGAGAGGTTGACTGACCTAACTGGGAATAGCAAAACAACAAGAGGGAACCGTGGGCAAGAGCAATTAGCAGCCCCAAAAAGCAATATTGGAGGAGAATGCGAAGATGAAGTAGGTGGTGGTGGTAGTGGCGAGGTCCTTCGACATGGTTCTGTTACAGCTACTACAAGAAGTACAGTAAACACGAAATACGTTAATAAGGATGCTCACCCTTCGTACAACGTTTCAACATTAGCATCTAACAGTGAGGATAGGGATAACAAGTTGTTAAAAAATAGTTTACAAGAATTACAACTACAAGAAGAAGACGAGGAGTCTTCTTCGAATGAGTTATTGCAGGCACGAATTTCAGCTTGTTCATGGGCGAATAACAATCAGAATATTCAGCAAAGTGCAGGTAGTGGTGGTAGTGCCCCCTCAAGTGATACGGATAGGAAAGCTCAGAGTAGCGTGACCAGCAGTGGTAATGAAAATCAGAAAGATGTTGAGAGGTTACGCAGATTGGAATTAGTGAAAAAGCAGCAGAGTCTTCTGAGTCAGTCACAGAAACTGAATTTTAAATTTCCCAATAATAGTGGTGCTAGCAGGGTTAGTGGTGGTGTAAATAGCTCTGGGGGGGATGATGAGGGGAGAGATACCCCCACTGATAGTAATAATAGTCTTGACGGTTACACCAATTTCCTTGACCAGCCTAACTCGTTGGAAACGCAGTGTGCGAATGACCAAAGCTTTCTGAGTGAGTCGGAGGTAGGAAGTTGCGGAAAGAGTCCAAGTCCTAGCCCGAGAGTTCGATGTAAGAAGCCAGGGAACAACAAAGTTGGGGGCAATCGAGTATACCCGAGATTTCACAAGAGCTCTCCCACCAATAATAGCGGCAGCAATGAGAAGGTCTCCTCTCCTGCTCACCACCACCTGTTGAATAGCCCCGAAACGAGGAGAGGGTCCCCTTCAAGTAAACACAAGGAAGCTGACGCAGACACATCTGCTGGAATGTCCATTCTCCCTCCGTCCCTATCTGTGAATGAGAGTGGCACGACTGGCAGCTCATCCGCTAACAACTTTGGGAAGTTTAAGAGTCGAGTTCTCCTCAACTCGGATGACTTGGAGGATGACGAGGAGCTGTCCCGGGCTGTTGCAGATGCAATCAGCAACAGTAAAGTGGGAGGAAGGAGTCCAAACGTCACTAGATCAAATCCTAGTAGTGTCTCTCCATCAGGGAATAAGAGGAATGTGACAACTGTGGAAATCAGTGGTGATGTAGGAATAGTGTCCAACACCTTAAATGGAGCAAACCTTAATGGAAGTGGGGGTGACACTCCGTCCTCCATCAAAAATGAAAAGGGAAATGGCACTGGTGTTACCAATAGACAGCAAGTTTCTTCAGACCATCTTCAGTCTTCCGGGCTAAGTCTGATTCAGCAACCGTCCCTCTTAGACCTTCAATCCGACACGGAGTCCTTCATTGATGATAACGGTGGGATTTCGGTAGTTGAAAAACCAATAGAGCCTGAAATCAGAACAAAGCTTGTTGACAAAGTGCTTAGGAGAGGTCTCTCATCGGAGGAGGTGGGAAGTGGTGTGAGTGCTAATGAAAGTAGTGGTGACAATGACACTGAAAAGACAAGTGACGATAACTCGTCCGATTGGCAGTCTGAAAGTACAAACACTGTAATATTCAGTGGGAACACTGGTGTTGTGGATAGTGATCATCCATTTTACGCGACGCCTACATGCCTAGATCCGGAAATTCGCATAAATAATATTACTGTTGGCGATGATGACAGCTTTGTGCATGCAGATGAGGACGCCGGAAATAGTGAAACGTCAACAGGTGCAGCTGCAGCATCGCTAAGTGGAAAGGTGAATGTGGGCCACAAAGCCAACAAAGTGAATAAAGTTAGTACAGATCTTATCATCGGCATTAAAAACAAGGCAACGACTGATAAGAGTATCACATCATCATTGATAGGGGAGGATAATAGCGGGAATGCCAATAGTGTGAAAATTGGTTCAAAACGAAAACTGGAAAATAACAACGACGTCAGCAGCAGCAGCTCATCATCGTCCACTGCTGGTGATTCATCAGAAGAACTAGGAAAAAGTAGTGAAACGTTAACGGACATTCCAGTAAGTAGTGGAAGTCAACAAGATCAAGTTGTTTCTGAGCATGAAATAATTCCGGACGAGGTTGAGGAGCAAGACCACTTGGAGGTGGAGATGGTTATTCATCCCGAGAAGAAAATTGTGAATGGTGGAAGTAGACTTTTTGTTCAAGGGAGTAATACAAAATCTCCTCACCACAGGAGGGAAAGTCCTGAAGGTCAGGAGCAAGAAGTGCCTGATCGTTCATGTTCGGAAGACAGTAAAAGTACAACAGATAGTGGTAATAATAAGACAGGTGTTTCCCCTTCAAATCTTGTAGTTAAAGATCAAATTATTGAGCAGGCAGTTCCACTTGCAGTTGTTCCGAATGCGAAAGAGAAAAAGATGGCGGAAAGTGGAGGAGGAGGTGGAAATCCAGGAGGGTCTGGATCGGGCGAAGGAGATCCCAATGGTGGGAACAAGACAAAGAAAAAGTCGTTTTCAAATAGAGGGACGATAAATAAAGAAAAGATTTTGCAAACAATGCTCAGTCAGATTCCGTCCAGATCATCACCGGATGGAGCAGATGCAGAGAAGTCTGATGCAACACCAGAACCTGAAAATGAGTCACCAACACCACCAGGAGTAATTGATACTTTTGACGTTACCTCAGATGAAGACAGTTGGGTAGAGGAAATTCTTTTTGAAGATGAGGATGATACGTCATTCGAAGAAGCTGTAAAGAAGCTTCCTCCACCTTTGGATTTAACCCTGCATACAATTGTGGAAGAGTCTTGTGAGGAGTCGGAGGCAGAAAACAGCGGAAACTTTTACCAACCGTCCACAAGTGGTCTCGGAGGAAGTCAGAAAAATCCGTCCCTTAGCCAGTCCGAGAGCAATGCGAACGAGCTTGAGAAATATTTTAATTTTGGTATTTACACTGATACTAATACTGGAGGGAAGAACAGCGTCCCCCATGAGGAGTCTGAGTTCTCGGACACTTTTAGCGAGTCTAGTTTCTCATTGCAAGAAGATGACTTTGACAACGGAACGCAAGAGGGGCTTCTCGATCCGGCAGAGTTGGCATCGACTCGCCTGGAAAAGTATTTTTATAATTTGGGTGGCCCTCAGTCCATGATGAATCCCATGAATAATTCCATAATCAGCCAACATCATGCTGACTCGGATTCTGTTGGCTCCGAGTCAGACTCGGACAATAGTGTACTGGAAAAGAGAAAAAAGGTTTTAAAGCACCACCGTCGATCCGCAGACTTTGACGAAGAGTTTGGCGATAAAGTTTCCGATGAGGAGGACAGCTTTGGATTTGGCCAGGATGGATTCGATACAATTAAGAAGACAGCTAGAAAAACAAAAAAGTCGGGAAGTGATGGAAGCATTACTAATTTTGACTCATCAAATAATGCCCAAATTGCAGGAGGAAATCAGAGCTTGCCTGGAATCCCTAATGACCAAAACGAAGGCGCTGACCCGTCCGTATCAATGTTTGAAACAAAAAGTCCAAAGTTGTCTTTGAAGAAGTCAGACTCGGAATCTTCAGGAAACAAAACTTCATCACATCCGTCCGGCAATGAAAAGTCTGTTACAAAGGTGAACAGAAGCAATAGTTTTACGTGGAGTTCAGACGAGGAAGTGAACATTATGATGTCCAAATTGAGACAGCTCATTAAGAATCTTGTAAAGTCAAAGGCTGAAGCTGGCAACAGCACAACTGCTCAAGCTAGTACCTCTTCCCAAAAATCGTTCCCCTCGGAATCAAGTGGTCCTTCCAGCATTAAGGATAAGCAACTAGTCTATTTAGAAAATGAGTTGATAAGGTTAATGAAGACGGATAACTTGAAGAATATTGTGGAGTACTTGAGTTCAGAGGAGAGCGATGTAGATGATGTTTACAAATTTATCAAAGTGGTCAACTCCTCAGGAAGTACCCCTGTGGACTTAGATGATCTCGGTGACCTGGGCGACTTGGACATTGATGACCCCAACTTGTTGGAAAATCTTCAGTCGACAATGCAACTTCAACAAGATGGAACTATTGTACCAGGCTCCTCTCCAAAAAGCAGCCCAGCACTTTTGGCCAAAGTAATGCATCATATTGGAAACCGGCTCAACATGTGGATGAAAGATGAGGGAAATCTGGAGGATGAAAATAATGATGACAACGTCACGCTCAAGTGCGCTCCAAGCGTTAGCTCAGACCTGAATGAGGACCGGTTTAGCTGGAAGGGAAGCTTTGAGTCTGCTCTTGCTGCAAAGAGGCAAAGTGTAGGCTCAACGGATTCCATTTCCAGTTCTGACTACGGTCAGGATAAGTAAGCAAAAATTTATTTATATGATAATATAAATTTTGACTAATAATTTGCCATAATTTTAATTATTTTGTATTGTTATTTCGTTAATTGAAATAGATCAATGCTTCGATCATCCTCCCTCCATCATCTAACCACTTCTCAACCAATCGAAGAGAATAAGGAAGAAGAGGAGCCAGCTTCATCACTGCCCAGAATGACAACTTTGTGCAACTCATTACCAAGGCTCAATTCACAACCAAATAATCAGGCTATTTCTCGTGCCCACAGTTTAGTTATGACTGCTGGAAAGAATGAACAAGCTGCTGGCTCAGAAGCATATCCTACAAATATCAGCGGACCCGTCAAATCAGCTCGATATAGACCACCAGGCTTCCAGCCGAGTATGAAGACAAAACGTATGGAAACCGAAGAAAAAGCTAGTCCGGCCATTTTGAGCCAATCCACTCCGGTTCTTACGCAGGATCCAGCAACTTTGAAGGTACTTTCATTGAACAATGCGGCTGAACTTAAACTTGAAAATGACAATGCTCAGCATAATATGTACTAAAATAATAAATAATGGTACTAATAAATCGTGAAAAACCTGTTTTTACAGAGCCGGAGCGATTCAATGGGTAGCATTTTCCACGATGTAAAACCATTGATCAGCCATTGTCAAGAGTCTTTTCTTGTTAGGGATTCGACCTTCGAAAAACAATAAATTGACACTTTCCTTTTATTTTTAAAAATTAGGTATGTAAAAGCATATCTCTTGCCTGACAAATCCAAGGCTGGAAAGAGGAAAACCAAAACCAAGAAAAACACTTTGAGTCCCGTGTTTGATGAAGTTTTAAAGGTTAATAAATTACAATAAATCGGGCTGTAAACTAACTATAAAAAGTGATTAGTTATGTTATAAATAACTGATGATTTTTTTAATTTTTAGTTCCCACTCACTCTATCAGATCTTCAGAACAGAACACTATGGCTGAGCGTATGGCATAGTGACATGTTTGGCAAGAATGAATTCCTCGGAGAAGTCCTAGTGAATTTGAAGGATAGAGTTTTTGATGATCCTAATCCCTCTTGGTGGGATCTTCAAGAAATGGTATGTCATTTTGATTCTCCAGCTACAGAATCAGAACAGATTTATTTATTATTTCTGCAAGATTGAGGATCAAGAAATTATAGCAATGTTACTTTTTTTAGTCTGGTCAAATGGAGGACATGCCAAAGGGAGATGTTGTCATTGCCCTGAAATGGCAACCAAAGACTGACAGTTCAGGCAATCTGTCTGTGCTCGTGAAAGAGGCAAAGAATCTTGTTCCAGTCAAGAACGGAAGCCCTTCAACCTTTGTTAAATGGTAAGTACTGAAATGCAGAGCTACTTTTTCTAATTTAATTTTTTATTCAAAGGTTATTCCTGTAATTTTAAATGCTAAATCTCAGTAGCGCAGTATTATGCTGAGTAAGGAGTAATTATTCTGTAAATTTAAATGTATCATATCAAAATGTCGATCTTATTTATTGTATTGTTCTTCAGTGAAGAAGAAAACTCTCTTTCCAATTCTTAAATCGCCTGTGCTGTGCGTATGGAGCATAAAGGTTGCCATCGGTGGAAGAATACAAATATTCACTTTTTGTTTATATACTTTTCCTTTCCTCTTTCTGTATTGTATATAGAAAGCTAGCTTCAAGTGATCTTAAAGGTCACATCACATTACGATATTCCTTTCAAAAAATGAATTTTAGTTCGGTTATGGTAAGTTTGCGTTCGTTCTTCGTCTTGCTCTTGATGTTTTGCTTTTTACGGGATTACCTTTAACAAGCTGACTTGTACTATATAAATCCTCTTTTAACTCTTCTTTTTGTTTATTTATTTAATAATCAGAGCTTCCTCTGTCAATTCTAATTTTCCAATATTAACGCATCTTTGGATCTCTTAGGGCTAAAGTGTGAAGCGCGGTTGCACCCGTTGTTGTTTGCTAGTAAAAAAATTAATAAGTACTAGCGTGTGGTACATTTGTACATTGACATTGCTTTGCATCGCCGGTTGTGAAATAATGCAATGAGAATACAAAGCAATGCGTGTGAATAACAGACTGATAATAGTTTCTGTATGCTGCAGCTACTAGTTTAAATTAACCTATTATTGTTGTATTTCTTACAGTGCTTCGCTTTCCGATAAAACGAGAAAACAGAAGACATCAATTTGGTGAGTAATTTTCCTTTATCGTTAGGTTTACTGATTTGACTTTTATCATTTTCACTGGCAGTGAGCGAGTTGCAATATTTATGGGACTTTTTTTGCTTTTGCAATTTTAGTCGAAGAAATTTCAACCCTATCTGGAATCAAACCTTGTTGTTTGAAGACGTGGATGATGAAGGCGTTGAAATAACCATTTGGAATCATGATTTGCTCGCAAGCCATGATCTGATAGGAACTGTTCGACTAGAGTATGATAACCCACTGTGGGAATCGATGATTTCACGCCCCTCATTTTGGGTGGAAGGAGTACTAAAACTGAGCTAAAATTAAACCCAATAAGTCTCGCTGTAAAATTAATATTCGTCTAACAACCTTTAGGTGCAAGGGAGAAGTTAAACACGGAAGTGATATTATCAGTAATATTATAAAAAATGCTTAACCAAGTTCAGGTACAGGTATTTTTGATAAGCCCATTAATTACCACACGTTTACACAATTCCTTACATTTTTCATTTCGAACAGGTATTAACTGTGACTGTATTCATAGTATAAAAAACTCTAATTTACATTTCCCATTCATGTCTACTTAATATATTTTTCTCAACGTTTGTTGTAATGGACATTAAGTACGAATTTTAAATAATGCAAATAATTAATTATTGCACATTTTATATGCATATATATAAATCTTAACCGTTTTTTGTAATAACCGAAATGTACACAAGCACGCGAAAAAAAGTAGAGTTGCGAACGAAAGACAGTGAAATGTGCCTTTCCAACAGAACTACCTATTATTAACTGTAACCTGTATTTATGTTTAGGTAGAATACAACCGCGCTGCATAGATATAGTAGAATTATAGATTAGAATTTGGTGAATTATTTGTGCTAAACAGCTATACCTTTTAGTTTTTAGATTAGTTTCTTAAAAAAGCCACATTTCAAATCAATTAATTGCATTTCACCTTTCTTACTCATTGTCATTTTTTGTTTGTATTGCTACCGTTAAGTTTAATTGCGAGCTACTTAGATTTAGTTTTATACTTAAAAATATTAATTTGTTGGGAGCGAGATTGTCGCTTCACGTAACAGAAACCGAATATTGGTCCATAAAATAAACGTTTACGCAAATATACACGTACGTGTTTTGAGTTGAGTAATTAATCTCTGCATAAACATTTTATTTCGCTTTCAAAGAATTTCCATTTGTTTTCAATTCAGTTGATGTTTTGATTCCTCCAAGCTAAAAAAAAACAATTAAATTCAAGTAATTCCACTTGGAAATTGTTTCATCTCTGACTCTGATGGGATGCGAGTAGTATTATAAATTGGCAAATGAAAAAAAGGTCTTTGAAAGTGCATACTATAAACTTTTTTAATACCTCCTCCCAGTAAAAAGTAACGATTTTGTGGACTTACTACGCTTTCTTTTCCATTTTTATGGTTCCGGAAAAGTCCCTTTGTCGTAACTGGAAGCATTGTTGAAGTTTAAAGTTTGAGCCGAGGCGCTGTCAAATAAAAAAAGTAAGGAGTTTCTTTATGGAAAAAGTATAGAGCTTGACAAATGCATATAAGCTTTAGTCTCGTCTACCCTTTTAAAATTTATATTCATCATTAAATTTGATGATTGGGTTTTTGAAAAACTTTATCTTTTCTATTAACATTCCTCTTTCCCACTTATTTTGTCAACACTTTTCAGCCAATCAGCATTCTGAAGGAATTTCCGGAAAAGTCCCTTTGTCGTAACTGGAAGCATTGTTGAAGTTTAAAGTTTGAGCCGAGGCGCTGTCAAATAAAAAAAAGTAAGGAGTTTCTTGATGGAAAAAGTATAGAGCTTGACAAATGCATATAAGCCTTTAGTCTCGTCTACCCTTTTAAAATTTATATTCATCATTTTTGATGATTGGGTTTTTGAAAAACTTTATCTTTTCTATTAACATTCCTCTTTCCCACTTATTTTGTCAACACTTTTCAGCCAATCAGCATTCTGAAGGAAGTTTGGAAGAAGGCAATTGCATATGTCAAATTGGTTTTAGTTCGTACATAATTTTCTGTAACAAGGAACAAAAAAAAATCTACTCCGTTGTACGTCTTGTCTTGGAGAGGAAGTGCATTCTATGAAATCATGACTTTTTAGATCCCAAATTGCTACACTCCCTTATTACCAACTCAGAAGGGCAGAACTTTCCCTTTCCTTTTCTGGAAAGATGTGTAACAAATGACAGCAATATATATTTTTTTTTACTTTAGTGGTGGCATGGCGCATCGAATTGCAGTGGATGGTAAATTGCAGTTAGTCTTTCCATACCTAGCGCGGCAGGAAGTATGATACCTATACTTGGAAACTGCCAGGGGAAACCTATGTCCCGTGCCACTTGCGGAGAGAGTAGGAAAGAAAGCGGAGGAAGATCATGAGTATAGGAAGTGGGAGTAGAAAGGAATAATGGTGACGGCATTGTGGAAACAGGAGCAGTAACTTATTGTTTCCAGTACATTGCCCATTATGGTCACAAAAAGAAAAAAAAAATTTCACCCCTACTGCTCTTACACTTTTCTGATGTCATGCCTTCGCCAACTTTTCGCCTGACTCAGAAACTGTATATTTTTGCCTTGTCTCTGAAATGGAACCGGTTCCTGCCCTTTATTTCTTTTCTCTTGTTTTATTGCATTTCCAAAGCTGAAAAGTACACAAAGCTTTGAGTGGAAAAAAATAAACCTGAGCTTAAACCGATGATAGTTTAGTACATAAAGATTTTTGAATGGGAATTATGAAATTGATGCAATTAAATGTAAGCATTTTTCTCTTTACTTTTAAGAGAAATTATAATTGCAGGGTGCAACAAATGAGTGGAGACACTTGCCAATTTTCAATGGATGTATTTACAAATAAAAAAGTTGTTTTGTGGAAAACATTGCCAATGTCATTTTTAATCTTTCATTGTCATCATTTAACATTTTTACACATTCCTGATGTAATTTTATCTGATAAGTTTTATGAAATGAAATGGAAATCGATTACTACGCTCTGATTTATAATTTGTATCACAATACCCCATTTTCATACAAATCCAAAACAACCGTCGTTAGCTCATCTTTAAACTGGGTGTTCTTGTCAGCACCACCGACAACAGATGAGAAAATCTCCACTGCGTCTTTCCCCTCTTCCTTATCCAAATCCTTGGATTCGCCCTTCGGTTTGAGCACAACGCTCAATATTGGCAACGACACAAGCAACCCAAAAAACTCAGCCCTTCTAAATCGCCTTTTCAAACTTTCAACTGAAAATCCTGGATAAGGGTTGACTTTCAGCTCTTTGCAGGATTTCACAAATGCATCGTGATAAGTTTGCAGGAGCTCATCTTTGTGCACTTTACGCAGTCGAGCTCGAACGCTTGAAAAAAAGAAGTAGGCCATGTCAACTGTTGGGCAAGCTTCCCGAAATATTTGGAAGTCGACAAGTATGAGGTGATCTGGCTTAGAGTAGCTGTCATAGTGGAACAACATGTTGTTCACCCAGCAATCTCCGTGAGTTCCAGTGAGCCAAGGTTCTATTAAGAATAAATGGACAAATGTAGCCTTTCTAATCAGTTCTTAATTAAGCAAATAGTGAAAGTTGTAAAATACCTGTATTGTAATTATTGTCATCGGCGGGTTTAATTCGTAGCATATTTTCGAAATACACTCTCGGCTAACCCCTGCGGCCGCATAAACTTTTTCATAATTTCCATATAGCCTAGATCGAGTGTTTCCTTGAAGCGTTTATAGGCCGGATGATCCGTGCCTATCGAGCTTTCCACGGCGTTTAGAGCGCCTGAAAGAATCTGGTCCATTAAAGTGCTAAACTGGTCGTCAATTGATGGGTCCTCGCCAGCATACATCTTGTCAAGAAAGCTCGGAAATCTGTCTGACAGAAGATTTAACCCATTCTTTTCTTTGTATGCCCAACACAAGGCATGCAATCTTGCTTGGTTCTCCAAAACAAATTTTGCGTGCTCCACGTCCAAACCAGTTATTCGATCTGCCATGGTATAGCCGGACCTCCGGAGGTCAGTCATTATTAAAAAGTTTTCCTTGCCCCATTCAGTACCCTTGAACTTTTCTGTAGAGGCCAAAAATTGAGCGTTATTCCAGAAACGAATAGAGTCGTTAACAATATTTTGGGACAAAATTCGACCTCCATTATTACTAACCTGAAGGGGAGACGGTAACATTGCCTCCATGGAATGGAGCTGTTGCTAGTCCAATTGTCTTCAAGTCAGTTCCACTATCATTAGCCATTTTTTCAAGTTGTGGGAGAAAGTCGTTGTAAATAAAGAGCTCCTTCTCGAACACATTCAGCTGATCCAGAAACTCTCGTCGTCCAGGGTGGTTGGGATAGCACTTGATTAAGTAGTGCTTTGGGGTTGATTCTCCCTTGAAAAGAATTTCGACTGCGAACATAATACTCAAATAGTTATCCCCGGGGTTTGTCCCTGTCTCGGATTTGAAACTTTCGATCTGCTTTTCAAATGAAAATTCTAAAAATTCTTTCGTTATTTGGAAGCCAAGAACTTCCTGTTGCCCCGATGTTTCTGCCATTTTGATTTATGTATTGAAATATTGAAATTATTTTTTAAGTTTTTGCCGTTTGGTTTTCTTTTCGTCCTGTTCGGAGAGAGAAGAGAGACCAAACTAGTTCCTGATTTAGTTTTCAGGTTGTAGCGTGCTCGGACACTGCTGAAGTATTCATTTTTATTATCTTTCCTCTTCAAACAGAATGGACGACTTGTGCCTGATAAGAAGTCATTCATGCTGGATTGAAAGAACCTTGATAGCTAATAAACTCACTGCTCTCCTTCTCTCGCAAAATTTGCGGTACAGATTACCTTTAAGTTCAACTTGCTGATAATAACGTGTGTCGCAGATTTTACAATAAGTTCCAGTCTCTCGTTTTCATTTTTCTAGCATTGAATTGCTCTGATAATGAAAAATGAATTGTAGGGTTTCGTGACGATTATCAACCTATATGACGACTGCCAAGCACGCTAAGCTTAATTATACTTTATGTCCTCTGCAATTTTAAATCTTGCATGAGACTCTCGCGAATATTAAATTTTTACTGAAAATGCTTTTTTTAAAGGTTGATAGTATGCAATGCATGTGCTCCAGAAATTACTCATTATGAGCTAACAAGGGATTTCTGCTGCTTATTTATACTTCACCCATTCCATAATTTATTTTTCATTATGATTTCGCATATAATATCAAATTTATCGTGACCTCTAGTCTAGACTCGAGACATATCATATTACCCCCTTTTCATACAAATCCAACATCGTCGCAGTAATTTCGTCCCGGTATTTCTTGTTTTTGTCNTACAAATCCAACATCGTCGCAGTAATTTCGTCCCGGTATTTCTTGTTTTTGTCAGAGCCACTCATCACTGATGAAAACATCTCCACAGCATCTTTGCTTTCACTTTTCTCTAAATCAATTGATTCTCCTTGCGGCTTTAAAACGATAGTTAGAAGGGGAAGCCCACCCAACAGTCCAAAAATTGATGCTCTATTAAATCTTCTCTTTAAGCTCTTAAGTGAAAATCCCGGATAGGGATTCACGTTAAGTTCCTTGCAGAAAAACGTAAATGCATCATGGTAAGCTCCGAGTATCTCATCTAGATTTGGTAGTCGGACTGGAGCACGAACACTGGAGAAAAGGAAGTATGCCATGTCAATGGTTGGACACACTTCGCGGCAAACCTGGAAATCGACAAATATGAGGTCAAGAAGTTTGGGAGTTTCCTGACTGTTGTCATATCGGAAAAGCATGTTGTTCATCCAGCAATCTCCATGTGTTCCGGTAAGCCAAGGTCCTGTCAAGACAAATTAATTTAGATAAAATATTCCTTTAAAAATGCACATGGATTATTTCGCAGTAATTTTACCTTTGTGATAATCTTTATCCTCCTTGGGTTTCACTCGAAGCATCTCCTCATAAACGTCCTCATTTATTCCCTGTGGTCGCATAAACTTCAAAGTCATTTCGTCAGTGTCCTTTCCAAAAGTTTCCTTTAACCCTTTATATGCCGGATGATCCACTCCTAAAGACTCCTCCACAATTTTTAGCGTGCTATCAATCAGTGAATCCATCAGTGTTTTAAACTGCTGCATGAGCTTCTCGTTGCTGTAAAGGTCGTCGATGAACCTGGGATACTTTGATGACAATAATTCAAGCCCGTTCTTTTCTTTGTATGCCCAGTTTAGTGCGTGCAGTCTAGCTTGTTCCTTCAAAACCAATTTTGTATGCTCTAAATCTAGCCCTTCTAAACGATCGGCCATGATATAGTTTTTCTTTCGAAGGTCGGACATTATGATGAAATTCTCGTTGGTCCATTCCGTATTCCTGTATTTTTCTGTATAATAATTTTTTTAAAATCAGAATTAGTAAAAAAATGAATATGTAGCCCGAGAAATTCTTAGCGCAGTCGGCTTAAATTAAATTACCTGAAGGTGCTACAGAAACGTTCCCGCCATGAAATGGAGGCAGCTTTAAGCCAACCGTCTCCACATCCGCTCCACTATCTACAACCATTTTCTGAAGCAACGGAAAGTAGTCATTGTACATAAAATACTCCTTTTCAAATAGATTCATTTCGTCTAAAAATTCCCTTCTTCCTGCATGACTGGGATAAGCTTTAATTAAATAGTGGTGAGCTGCTGAGCTGTCTTTGAAGAAAACTTCTACTGCGTGCATCACACTCATGTAGTTGTCTCCTGGATTAGTTCCCACTTTCTCGAGAAATTTTTAGCGCAGTCGGCTTAAATTAAATTACCTGAAGGTGCTACAGAAACGTTCCCGCCATGAAATGGAGGCAGCTTTAAGCCAACCGTCTCGACATCCGCTCCACTATCCACGACCATTTTTTGAAGCAACGGAAAGTAGTCATTGTACATAAAATATTCCTTTTCGAACAGATTCATTTCGTCCAGAAATTCCCTTCTTCCTGCATGACTGGGATAAGCTTTAATTAAATAGTGGTGAGGCGTTGGACTGTCTTTGAAGATAACTTCTACTGCGTGCATCACACTCATGTAGTTGTCTCCTGGATTAGTTCCCACTTTCGTCGAAAATGACTCCACTTTTCTACCAAAAGAAAACTCCAGAAATTCTTTGGTCATAGCAAGACCAGGAACTTCTTCCTGTCCACCGTTAACTTCCGGCTTCGAACTTGTATTTTCACTCATTTTGTTTTT
The DNA here is from genome assembly GCA_027744115.1 of Acrocyrtus sp. NNG-2020. Lineage (NCBI taxonomy): Eukaryota > Metazoa > Arthropoda > Collembola > Entomobryomorpha > Entomobryidae > Acrocyrtus > Acrocyrtus sp. NNG-2020. Next base: position 1,904 of record JAHZND010005175.1, on the reverse strand, counting down.
ACGGAAAACTTTTCTGCTACTTTTCAAGTCTAGAAGAGTACAAACTAGTGGACAATTCAGTAAATCAGAGTATTGGAGTAAACCGACGTGCTCGCCCGTTCCAGTTTACATTAAAAGTGATGTATTGCAAAACGCTAACAGTGCCACTTTGAGTTTGTAGATAAATAAATGTTTGCTCATGCTCTTCAAATCAGAGTTTATGTGATAGTATCGCTAGCATTGTCGAAAACACTTTATCTCAATTGACTAGACCTTGATAGTGGCCGCTGGCCGCTGCTCTTTTACGCTTATACTGTCCACTTTCCTCGTACGTTACAATTTCATTTTTACAATTGACCCATTTCAAAATTTACATCCTCATTTACAGATGGCAAAAGTATCGCAAGTTGCGATTCATACATACATATATGTATGGTTAATAACTTTTGTTGCGTGATGATGTTGCTTTATATGCTCCTGTAAAGATATAATTCAATGCAATGTCTTCATAATATGTACGCAACGTGTTGTATAATAGCTATGCACAAAACTGTGACTGTAATCATGACGTACATGGCATGAGCTATTGTACTCTGTTCGGTTTGTTGAGTTGAAAACTCTGAAAAAATCATTTTACACGACAAGAGAATTGGGAAGATCACTTATGTAAATATGCCACAAATTAATGGCTTGAACAATCAACAAATACTGTTGCTTGTGATATAGATTTTTGACATGAATCTGCTGCGCTAGTTATAATGCTCATGTTAGATGTTTTGCGAATGCGAAGCAAAGTTATAAAAGTTGGTAATTCCTACTCAAATTATATCATTATTGTAAAAACTTTGCTTAAACTTAACCATACTTGTTAGTAATTACGTTTTTCAAAAATTTAATGGTGGGAAGATCACATCCAAAAATTAAGCTCTCGTTGTCATAAGTTGAGTATTAATTTTCAAAGTATTTTTATTTATCAATTTGTCATTTATTTTACTCTTAGATGTATCATATAACCCCCTTTCCGTATAGATCCAATACAGTTGCAGTAATCTCGTCCCTGTATTTTGTGTTCTTTTCATTATTCGTCATTACAGAGCCAAACACTTCGGAAATATCCTTGCTATCGCTTTTCTCCAGGTCAACTGCCTCCTCCTTTGGTTTTAGCACAAATGTCAGCAGTGGAAGTGCCATTAGCAATCCAAACACTTCCGATCTTTTAAATCTCCGTTGTAAAGCTTCCAATGTAAATCCAGGGAAAGGCTTAACTTTAAGTTCTTTACAGTAAAAAATAAATGCTTCATAGTAGGCTTTGAGTATTTCGTTTAAATGTGAAACTCGCACTGGAGCACGAACGCTGGAAAATAGGAAGTATGCCATGTCGATTGTTGGACACACTTCGCGGAAAACTTGGAAGTCGACAAATATGAGGTCAAGAAGTTTCGGGGTTTCCTGACTGTTGTCATATCGGAAAAGCATGTTGTTCATCCAGCAATCTCCATGTGTTCCGGTAAGCCAAGGCCCTGTAAATTTAATTAAAATTATATTTTTTGCACTACTTCGCAATATCAAAAGCAATAATTAATCGTACCCTTGTAGTGGTCTCCATCATTGTCGGGCTTAATTCGGAGCATCTCTTCAAACTCATTTTCAGGTGTCCCATGTGGCTGAAAAAACTTTTTAATCATCCCTTCAGTGTCCTTTTCAAAGATTGTTTTCAGCCCTTTAAACGCAGGATGGTCAGCTCCTATTGCTTCCTCCAAAATATTTAAAGTGGACGCTACCAACGAATCCATCAAACCTTTGAACTGTTGCATTATCTTATCGTTAGTTATCACATTATCGACGAAACTTGGGTATTTTGATGAAAGGTAGTCCAATCCACTCTTTTCTTTCAATGCCCAGCTAAGTGCGTGCAGCTTAGCTTG
>JAHZND010005174.1:0-17123 GCA_027744115.1 Acrocyrtus sp. NNG-2020 | reverse complement strand
ATGCGTGCATGAGTACATCTTTCCAATCTGAACTATCTTTATCTACGTCACTTTTCATAAATCATTTTCAAAATTTCCGTACAATTCAATGCCCTCGTACTCGCACGTGATCTACTCGTCCCGCTGTGACAAAACCTCCACTGCGGCCACTGTCCGCTACTCTACATGCTATCTTTTTATATTATTCAAGTTCAGTCATTTTTAAATTTTTAAATATATTTTATTCAATAAATGGATAGCTTTCGTACCTGGTGGTGTAGTGAGAAATCCACCTGAACTTCCGGCTTGAGATCCTGCAAAAAAACAAAAAAATCGTTTAAATATTGTGCATTTTTTGCGAGGATTCGGATATATTCAAATACTAACTAGGCAAGTCTTTTGGCCAGCACACTTTTCCCCTTAACTTTATCTCTACCAATTCTAGTTAGTAAACTGACTATCGCTGCGTAGTTTTCCACCACCTAAACTGATTGCTGCTGGCAGATTCCTTAATGCTTTTTGCTACTTTTTCTTGCACTAACCCATGCTGAGCTAAAAGTTTTAAAACTCTTTCAGTGCAGTCGAGCTAAATACGCTAAAAATAAGTCATGGAAAAACGATTATTGTGAGATCAATTGTACGGAAATCATTCAAAAATCCAATTATGCAATTCCAGGTTTGCAATTCATTTTTTTCCGTTTACTGTCCTCACTTTGCACTTTGTCATACCATTTTTGCTAGTACATACTTCCATACTTGCATACCATTGCTAAAAATTGCTGCTTTGAACTTCATGTCGGTTCACTTGCTATATGAACTCGGAGTTATTGCTGACGTAATGCATAATAATAAGCACTAGCATACAAATTAATATCTCCTCATCGAAATCTAACATGAGATGGCTCATCACCAGAGATAGCGAATTTTACAACTTCCGTCCAACTACACTTTTCACTCAAGTTCAAATCTAAACTCCAAACCCAAGCCTATTTTATGCGGTACCGCTGCCCATTCTCCAGTAAAATTACCAAACTGACATTGAAAACTCAAAGTGAAACTACTTATGACGTACTCTCACTTACCCAAGCTACTTCACCACTACCACAATGGATTATTTTATTACAGACTCTGTATTAATCTCTGTATTAAACAAGTTTTACAAGTTGCATGTTGCAAAACGCCCAAATATAGCAAGCGAGTCTGCTCTCAAAACCACACTTTGCAAAATCAATCAAATGCTGAAACAAAATTATATTTCTTTGACTTTGAACCAGGTTGCTGAAAGGTAATCTGCTGGAAGATGAATGTCTTCACTGTCCCTGACTTGGGATTTTGATGTCTCAACTCATCTTCACTCCACTTCTTGATACGGTTTGAATTGAATTGAAAGCAGCATTTAAAAGTAATAACTCGTGAAATTGTGGAGAGTGGAGAGAATGGTATATTTTTAAAAGTAACGAATACCCTCGGTTTTAACACCTGGTCGCTAATCAAATTAGATGACATGGTGCAAGTGTTACATAAGGAGGATGATATTTTGTGAGCTCATTTACTAGGAAGATGATTCGCTTTTACAACGAAAAGAGTTAGTCAAAAAAAATCATACAAACCTGTTAGCTGTAGGTAGAGTCTACTCTTTAGCATATGAGCATGAGATGCTCGGCTGCGAGCTCAGGTGATTTATTTCGGATTTACGATCGGATTCGCAATAATTAGCACATGTGTGCATGTGCCATACTTGACAATTAACTTAACCGCAACAAAAAATGTTTTTACTCAAAGTGAAAAACAAAGCTGCTTTTGAAATTACAGTAAAACTGTGCGCACAATTCACGCTGGATAATATGCTTGCCAAAACGCAGTCGCAACTCAACACTCAACGCAATGGAATCTTTATTGTCTGTTGGATGATTTTCTGCTCGTGAAAAAAAACTATTTCAGAACTGAAAGCACATATTGCAATTATGACAATGCTATAATTATAATTGCTTTTTCACATGAAGGCTATACAACCCTCGGTTCCATTGTTCCAGGAAAATTCAAGATCAAATTTTCGGCGAACAATTGCATTTTAGTAAAAATTATTATAACAATTGAACTTTAATGATGAGCTGCCTTTATTCCGAAGTGTGAACGATTTGAAAAGCTTTTTACTAATGGAGAAAGAAAAACTACAGAAGTTGGCCTGCAACCCAAGAGTTAATATTTTTCTGTTAAAAAACTAGATTTGATCACAACACGGGTTTTTGTATACGCACATCCGCTGGTGATGACGGAATAACTTTCAACGCTGAGAAACGAAGCTAACATTCCTGCACAGGAACTCTTGGATTTCATCAGCACCAGACCCCAACCCACTCAATTTTTATAAACTTAACACTGCAAGAAAACCTGTACTTCACACTAAAACCAGTCTTAAATCAACTGAACCGTTGACTACTATTGACGTAGTTTTATGTAGCTTTGGCCATTCAAATCAATTTTTACACTTCCCCTTTATTTGTACTAGACGAGTTACGAAACAGTACAAATTACACAAAGCAAATTAAGTGCCTTTTTATTGCTTATTTTATTAATTCAATTTTTTATACTCCCGAAAACACTTTATGAATTGGTTGATTGTGTAGCCTGCGACTGCGAGTTAATGGTATCAGTACTCCCACTACTTTATGAAGGAATGGCTTACAATTCTTAGTCAATGACACTTGAAAATGTACAACTGAAGTATTTTCAGACAATGTTAGTTGAGTTGACCTGATTCATTCTGACAGTTTCAGCACAACTATACTACTTTTTAAAATTAAATCCCAGACGGTGCCATTTAGCGTGAAATTCTTTAGTAAAATATGCACAAGCATAGAGCAACACAGTGGCAGTTCAAAAATATTTTAAACTAGAATCTAATTTAGTGGAAAAACGTAGGCCGTAGAGAGATAACAGATAAGTATACAGATAGCCAATATTTTCTGCAGTGATCTATTATTAAATAAGCATAATGATTAAGTTGTGTGCTATATAATGGAGGTGTTTATTTACACATTACTATAAAATTATGTATTGACATGAAACGACTTTAAAATCCCATTACATCCTTTCGTGCAAACTGTTCAATAACACACCAACTTCGGCTCTACTATAGATAGAGAGCTGTCATTGTACCTTTTACCTTTCGCCTACTCTACGTCAAAGCTATAAATAAAAGTTATTAAATTTAGATGGACTATTAATGTAAATGCTCGTCGTGAAAAATTTCTAGCCGAAATAAGGTAACTTGAAAAAAATATGTACCTTTAAGTTTAGCTTTCTTCAAAAACCACATAGACAGTGGTAGTACAATTGTACCAAGAATAAATTAAGTAATGCGATCTTCGCATGAATAGAATGATCAAGAAAAATGACAATGGAAAACTAGCACCATCATCGCCTACGTATTTTCCCCTCGTCTCCAAAAATAATTATCTGCTGCTGTAACCACCCGAAATTCCAACTCTTTCCAAATGACCTAGAGATAAAGGGAAAATTGGTCACAGATGCGGCGTGCTGGAATAAATGACATTTATACTTGACTCACACGACATACTTACATTAGTAAAGAAAAAGGAATAATTTCGTAGTGACTCCAGAAATGTTCTACGTAATGAAGAAAGTTCGACGCAGTTTTGGTTGTGCACACAGATTTGGTGGTGCATATAATTGCTTGGCGTCTATCCGCAGTTGAGTAAAATGACTGAATTACTTTTTAAAATAGTTTTTCCACTGACTTGTTATATTCTGTATTATGTGTTTAGCGTCTAATTCTATGAAAGTCTATTATTCTCCTCCACAATGAGTGCAAAGCAAATTCCGTTTTCATAACTAAAATTAACTACATATTACGCAAGAATTTTTTTAAGCTTTCATGAATTTCAAGCTAATATATTTGAATAATCTTTTACTGTGAATTGTATATAGCACTGCTTAATTCCAGTCTAAATGTTTTCAGGATTTGCACCTGTCAGAAAGCAATTCTGATAGCACTTTAATCTTTTCCTCTAAACCAGATCTTCCCAGTTTTTTCCAAGTTAGAACCGACTAAAACAAAATGATGCTCAATAACGCCCCCATATGTCCGTCATGAAAATCTTTGTTCCTTTTTCCACTTCATCCGCTGTTGGATGCATCGCTAAATAGATGCGAAAAAATGAGTAGCATTGAGCTGAATGACGCTGTTCAAAACTGAATTGGCCGTCCTTGCCTCATTCTCCTTTTTTCATTTTTCTGTCATGAAAATGTTATGGCCATCATGACCAGTAATTTGGAAGTTGAAACCCGTTTTTTACCTGCATTCGCTTGCTAATTTATCCACATGCATTGGCTAATTATCCAAGTCTTACTCATTACTTATCCCCTATCCATTCTTGAGAAGCAAGTCCCTGACTCCCTGCTGCCAAAAGCTGCAAAATTACTGCGAAGTTGACATTGGAATATGTATGCAAAATGCAGATGAAAGTTTCCAAGAATTTTAGCATATCTTTAAAAGATTATTAAAGTTGCACATCTTAAAAATACTCATAACTCATTTTGTTTTGCTGTGTGCATTACCGGTTATTCGTTCATGCACTTAAGACAAGACTATAAACTTGCTTGCATTGCATTGTTCGCGTGCCCTCAAAAGCATGTTGGTTAACATAAATTTTTCATTTTATACCTGGAAATTGCAGCTACACAAAAGGCTTTGCCGACTTTCAAAGTAGGTAAATGTTGTATTCACCTTAACAATTTATAGTTTTATAGTTTTTACTGGTCACCGGAACAAAACCATGCAAGACCTATTAACCTTCCAAACAATTATTGCTTCAACTCTTAATGGTAGTTATACAATTAGGTACTTAAAAATCCTGAGAATTTCCTTTAAATATGGAATTAGCTAGTCAGCATTAAGTCATGCTACTGCTGAAATTTAAATCAGAAGGCTTTCATGTGCTTTGATGTCGACAAAAGCCAGCGAGAATTGGGAATGCATGAATACCTAAACGATAGAAACACTCTTTTTAGCATTCTTAATTATTCCGGTGAGATAATAAAAGTTATGGAAAAATAAGTCCATTAAGCTCGCTCTTTCAGTTATACTAGAAAATAGCTGTTTTTCATTCAAAATAGAGATGAGCGGAAAACGGTTAAAACTTGCTTTAAAAATAATAAAAACTACAACAATCTAGATTATCAGTAGTGCAGAAAAAGCAAGGCGAGGGTGGGCAAATTTTAGTTAGCAACAGCAATTGATGCGCAATAGCAAAAAGATTTTTGCTGGCTATTTTCGGTCTTAATTTTCCCACAAGTAGTTTTATGGTTGAATTCAGTAGAGACTAGAGAGATACGCCTTCATCCAATTACGTCAAAGTAAGCTTCTAGTATCGTATGAGCAATCAGAACTTGAACCTGAGAAAAACTCAGAAGCACTGGTATATTGTAATAATGTAACTTAATATTACCTGTTTTAATTATAGTTTTAGGTACTAAGATTTGCTCTCAGATAAATTTCTTCATTTTTTCATACCAGCCGAGTCAAGGATGAGAAACGGTGACTGCGAAGCTTACTGGAAGAATAAGCTGTGATTAACTTGGACATAGCGTAGGTAGCTAGTAAAAGAGCTGTAATTTGAGTACGGCTCGTTTGAAACCAAAGCCTTTTTAAGTTGATGCGATGCCAGTTCCATTATTCTTCCATTCCAAGTAGGTATATTATTTTATAAAGGTATACAGCAAAGTCAAATAGGTATTGACTTTACATGAAAGTCCTGACAGCTTTATGATAAACGATAACTGTTAATGTTATGTAAACTTGACAGAGCAAAGTTCCATCATAACCAGGAAAACAATCCGAATGACATTTTAAAGCTCAATACCTATACGAGATTACATACGTACCTAAATTCAATCTGTCATCATCGTACACGAGCTTCACCTAGGTATTTGATATTTATGATTTTAGCAAGAAGGAGCGAGGTAGGTGACTCTTCTATAAAATTAGAATTCTGACTAACCATGCCCTAAAAATTCGAAGCCTTTAGTGACTAGTGACCAAAGGAGTTTTGTAACCTCCTTAAAAATTACTTCAGTTAATTTTTATTTAAAAGCCACACAAGCCGACCGGCGAGTTTTACGAATTTACGCTCAAGGCTGACGTAAATTTGTATACAAACTATGCCAACCTTCAATAGTGCTGATAGCCAGATCACCGTGAGTCATTTGGCGAAACAGTCAAGTACAATGTCGCAGGAGGAAGGTCGCTTTGAAATCCCCAGGTTGTTTACAAAGTTTAAACATGCTGATTTGATTGCATATTTACCCTCTGTATCTCTATTGTTAATTTGTATATAGTTATGTTGTAATCGGGATCAGGACAGGCGACAGGTCCATGGTTTATGCAGATACAGGGTGCACGCCAAGGACAGAGCTTCCAGAAACTGTTCCCCTTCCAGAGGGGCACAAATGACAGGATAACACAAAAGTTAAATTAAGTCATAAATCTCAGGTCCAGATGGTCAGACATTCACATATGCTGTTTACGACTACGACTACCACACACCACGGCAATGTCATTCTGTTAAAATTTCACGCTCGAAAAAAATGCGTGGAAAACCACAATAATGGACTAATGGACATGTGTAATCGCTTGACGTAAAAATCATCCCGTCTGCTCCTTCATTACAAGTAATTTCCAGCTCAATTTTGTACTTTATCCTGTCATGTAAAAATCTTAATGGATTTGACATGACAGCTTATGAGTTAGTGCTTATTTCAGGCAATAAATGTGACTTGAGAAAGAACCGTCAAGTAGAATGTACCTGACTTCCAGTTTCCAAAGAGTGCTCAAATTGAAAATACATTTCAGATTCAGGTACATATTTGTAGGAGTATCAGTTTAGGAAGCATTCATTATGTCGGGCAGCGGACAAGGTCAAGTCCAGGACAGAGGGGAAGCAATTTTTTTCTTAAACCGATCATTATATTCTAATGCAGTTTTTTATAGCAAAACTGAAAATTAGCTATCCCAATTTAGTTCCACCGAAAAGATTTGAACAAGTCAGCTACCTACCACCAAAAGCGTTTCAAATTTTATACCATGAAACCGAAACAAAAACCGCTTTCAGATTCTCTCATGCATTAAATAGAATTTCTCGTTTTTTGCACGAGCTTCATTATACCTACTATCTACATTTGCAATTTCTTTTATTTAATGTATTTTAGAGGCGTTGCAAAGCCAACTTTGTATTCTATCAGTTACATCAGAAATATTCATCAAAATTTCGCATTCGGGCATTTCAGATTTAAAAATTGCTTTCAGGCTGCAAAAAATAATTACTTCTTATCTTTCTCTGGGAACGCTTTTTTCCTTGAGGATTGGAGATATAGCCTAAGGTCAAGAAAAGTGTAGGCGTTTTGTTTCGTGCCAACTCGGCTGGGAGCTTTCAGAACTGTGATTAAGTAATTTATATGTACATGTGTTTAATAATAGAGCGTCATTTTTCGGTATACGCTTAGTCATTTTTATCCCCATAAAGTTTTATTTTCAATCACCGTATTGCATTGCTACCTGTTATGCGAATGTATAGTTTATTTGAATTGCCACGTCGAGCTTTTTTCGTCTCGTTCTTTTAGAATGAGTGACGTGAATACTTACTCATGTAAATCAGAATACTCATCTGCATGAGAATTATTNATCTGCATGAGAATTATTTTTTGATTGATATCATGTAAGCGATTAAATGGAAGCATGACTAAAGTATAAAATTTTAATTTCCACACTTTTTCTACCTGGATTAGAAACTGGAAAGTTATGATGGCATTTTCCACTGAAACCAGCTATAGTGGCTTCTGGCTTGCATCTTGTGAAGTTTTAAATGTCCTCTTTTCTTCCAATAATTGCTGGTTTCTCTCTCCTGAGCATCTCCTGATTTCATTTTCTTAAAATTCCAGCCGCAAATAAAGCATTATATGTAGCACTAAGTATGTTGTAAAAAATAATTGCCTACTACCATTACAGCAGACTTTGCTTCGGCCTGACTCTGCACTCTGCAGTATGCCTCACGGTATTTCCCACAAATGTGCCACACTAATTTAGTATTCATTTTGCATTCCATACTAGACTAATCCTGTACAATAAACCGCATGCTAGGTAAAGCACTACTTCAAAGATGTGATTAATTGAAGCATGTCAGGAGTCAGAGGAGAGAAACCGGTATGCTACTCTCAAAATCCATGAAACTTTAAGTTTACGCTCTCTGTTGTTTACACAACACCTTTTTTTACAAAAGAACCTTTTCGTAAAAAAATAGTAAAAAAACAAAGGAAGGTACTCTTTTCCTCATAGTTTAAAAAATTACGCTACGCATGATGGAGCGTTGAATTACGTACTTGATGTTGTTTTCATCATCCATGGCAGGGAGGAGATGTAGTACATGCCATAAACCAGGGATTTTGTGGATTTTGATGTAACTTGGTGTTTATCTATCGAAATTTCGCGAAAAATAGAAGACAGATATAATTGCAGTTTCTGAATTTATGATTAGGAATTTTCAGTGAGTTCTCAATGAAACTTACTGTAAGAATAAATTGCGTTATGGTTTCGGTTATTATCTGTTAGGGAAACTTGTCCGACCAGACTTTTCAAGATAGGTAAGGTGCTTTCTTGGCAGTAAAATTTTCAAAAGGATGAAAGTAAAGAGGAAAGGGAGAAAGGTTAAATAAACGTCTTTTTCTTGTTGTATAAAGCTGGGAAATTCCAAGCCATTTGCTGGATGGCTGCGTACCTATATGAGCATAGTAACTGTTCCGAGCTTGTAAACTGTATTTAAAAGTCAGTGCCTGATCTTGATCAATGTAAAATGTGGTTGAGCATAGCTGCACTTTGAGAACGATAATCTATGTTGAGTACGCTGCGCTGTAGGCTATAAATTGTATTACAATTTACATACATAAACTGGCTGGATGGATGAATAGAAATGACTTGCAGCGAATGTTGTGCATTTTAATTTCAAGCGACATTAATATTTTTACTGTTAACATAATTTTATTATCTGTGTGGATATACGGGACACAATTGCAAAGCAATTCGAACGACAAAGACAATAAGGTGCATCTTCTACGTTTACGCAAAGTTAAGTTATTACTTAGATAAACTCATACTATAAGTTTACAGATTTCACTATAAATAATCTCTTTCAACGGAGTCTCTTTTCGTTCCTTTTTGATTAGGTAGTTATTATCTTCAAACACTAGAACAAGCTGCGAAACATTAGAGCAAGTACGACCGATTATTATATGGACAATCTCCCATCTATCAATTTTTATGCAGAAATCATGTCATCTTCCACAAATACTTCAAGGACAAAACGGTTTTAATCGGAATTATCTACATTTCTATTTACCATATTGAAGAGTCGAAAAGCTATCCACATTAAATATTTATTTAGTAGTTTATCACTGGCTCGTTTAAAACTTTTTGGCCCGCGACAATTAACAGCCCATACTGTATGTACTACTGCCGTGGTGGTCGGTAGTAGTTTCACTATTTTTACTTCATGAAATGGTGATTTTATGTATGAGCTTCTAAATACCAATACCAGCGTCATTGAGGTAGAACTAATTTTGATGCCATCGGAGGTTAAATATAGCTCATTTAAGACTCAGTTAGTTATACAAGGTGAAAACCTGCCTGTGCCAGTTCATATCCAACTTTCTACGTCACGTTCAAGTGAGCCGCTGAAATCGCCATCTCCAATTCTATAGTTGACTAGTCTAACTAAAGATTTAAAATTGAAATTTTACTTTCTGGGAAATTAGTTTATATGACTGGTAATTACTTAGCAAGGCAAGAAAAGGTCTCGGTCTCATGACCAGAGAAGGGAAAGACACAGTTCGTGTCAATTATGAATAATTTTGTTTACTAGCTATCCAATGTCAAAGTCTCGCTCAAAATGAAAAATCATTTGAAAACATTGTCATTGCCATCATCAGCGTCAGTTTATGCCTTCGCAAAAGGAATTTTCATGAGCGCATTAAAAAGCAACTAGGCATAAGCTAACAGCGCAATACTAGTCCCACTTATTAGAGTCTCACCTACCTGAAACTGAAATCAAAATGCGTTTACCTGACCAAGTGACCAATCAAGTGATACAATGATGAGCATCATTGATTTTATCGAGTCATGTTTAAGATTTTGTATTAATGTGGCAAGAAGATGATGAGTAAGATCAACCAGAATTATCCAGTTAGCCCAACCTTCCGATTAACAAGTTTTAAGAGCTACAAAAGGAGAGCATAATATGTACAAGTTAGTCACGAATGACAGGTTTGCCCCAGCACTCACTCTCTCTCCAGCAAAATCTTGAACTGAACTAGTATAACTGCACCAGTCCAAAGAAAGGTCACAGTCACAATAGGACAATCTCTACTAGGCATACGCCTTGCGGCAGTTTTTGTTTCGAGAAGGTACATCCAAATATGTTAATGTGACGTGACTGTTTGCAAAAGTAAAAATTTTCCACTTTGTTTTTGGATGCTTCCATTTCAAAACTACTGAAAGCATATAAATCTTGCTCAGCAACAACATTAAATATCTGGTGGTGGTATCACAGCACTTCACACTGATTATGGCAGAGTTTTTTTTAGCTAATCCACCTGTGACAATAGTCTGGACTAATTCAACGGAAAAAACCACATTTTGCATTTTGTATTGTTGAAGATTGTTTTTTAAAAATGTGATAGTAGTAAGCGGCTTAAAGAGTTGCAAAAGGAAATTCACTTGAACTTACCATTATTGTTGGCATCTGCAGACTTTGTTGCATGAAACACAGAATTTATACTTTCAAGAAAGGAGATGGGCTGTAAATTGGCAACGTTTGAAGGATAATGCGCTGTGTTTTGGGGTTCCATAACTCTCATCCACTCCATCGTCTTCTTTGTGCGGGAATGCAAATGGTGCCATTATAAATTAGCACCGGTGACCGGGGAAGGAACAAAAATCACTCAGCTTAAAAAAATATTTGTATTTTTTCCACACTACATAATAATACAGTTTTGCTTTTCACTTGTCACAATTGTAAAAAACAGTCTTTTGGATCCATAACTCTAAGCGGGGATCTCGTCAGTCAGTTTATTTTTTTCACTGCTTATTCAAGTCCACATGCAAAACTGATTCCAATTTTACAATTGTCACTCTCTTTAACTGCTACAATCAAGAGTTCATCAACTTTTGCTAAGTAGCGGCGGTTTGTTGTTTGTTATTGATCTAATAAAACGTTCTTGAAACTGCACAAAGCTATTTGTCTTCCATAAATTTTTGCAAATAGCTGCCTGGATTTCTCTCATGATGAATGAAAATGTTCTACTCAAGTAACCGTTTCACTAGGTTTGTACGTCGATCAGACTAGAGGAATTTATCGCTTTTGTCATCGTTGCTCCTTCTTCCTAAATATCTGCATACAGACAACAGAACCCGAAAAATAGTAATAAACTTATATACAGACTTTATGACAAGTCATGGGCAATAAAACTCTAATGATAAAATGATAAAAGAGAATTTTTCAACTCTGAGAACATTTTGTAAATGAACAAAGAACATGAGCACATTTCTCGGTTAGTTGAATTAGACAATATTTTTTTTAATCTAACCTTCAAAAAAAATTAGAGAGTACTCTGCCAGGCAGCATCCCCTCGAAATTCTCTCTTTCTACTAGCTAATAATCTATTTATTCATTTCGCATTAATACTTACAATGAAAGACGCTGTCTTATTTGTACATTTTGAATCCAGAGGTCCACAGAACGAGGTAAAAATCAACGAGTCGTATCGCTCAGTGTATCGCGGAGGCTTTCACATAGATCCAGATAAGCCTCTCTGACCATGGCAAAGCGTTTGATGAATTCATGAACAACTTCCTCACTTCACTTTACTTATGTAATCAGTCACAATGTGGTGGAACCATTACTGAAAATAGCACTTCTTATTACTTGGTCTTTTGTGTTTTATTTTTGGAGCTCACGATAACTTCTCTGCTGATGCTTTCTAAAGTCTATGCACATTGTTATTTTTTCTGTAAAGTTTGTATACGAAACTGTGTGTACGTTAAAACTGCTGAAAAAAAATTCTTCTCCGTCATCATCCAAATATCATTGTGCTGGTTTCCGTCGGTGTAGCGTGTAGTACATGAATCCAGGCAAAGTGTGGAATATTACTCTGAAGAGGAGAGGCTAACTGGTAAAAATGGTTACTCCTCGATCCTCATACTTCAGCAATTGTTTCGCTTGATGAACTACCTGTGTTGTTGGATGTAGTAAAAAATATGAAACAGGTATGCCCCTACTTTATACTACACGAAAATCACTCGTATTGTACATTGAGCATTGTACCCACTTTTCTTTTGAATTCAACGAAAAATGACAAGATGCTTTCTAGTCATTCGAGTTAATGGGCTTCCCCATAAAAAAAATCAGACACAAAAAACATGCTGCAAATTAGCAAAATCACAGTGTCATCAGAATAAAACAGGTCAGTATCGATAACAATCAAGTTTTAAACGAGTATAGCACCAGGCCCCTACCGCTCCTTACAGCATGCCTTCCTACAAAATTTTACCCACACATTAATACCCAATGCATGATTAGGGATTTGTGAAGGACAATGTTTGCCTTAGCAGAATTACAGAGCCAATGGACCAGTAAAGCAACTGTGACATGTCTGGATATGTAAAAAGAATATTTTTTAGTTAAATGTCTTTAACAACGGGGTTCAGAGTAAAATGCTATTAAAACAGTTTGAACTATGTATTCGTGCTTAAACTGACTGAATTTCATGCCTTCCTACAAAATTTTACCCACACATTAATACCCAATGCATGATTAGGGATTTGTGAAGGACAATGTTTGCCTTAGCAGAATTACAGAACCGATGGACCAGTAAAGCAACTGAGGCATGTCTGGATATGTAAAAAGAACATATTTTAGTTAAATGTCTGTAACAACGGGGTTCAGAGTAAAATGCTATTAAAACAGTTTGAACTATGTATTCGTGCTTAAACTGACTGAATTACGATGGGTTCAGCCTCCTACATTTCCTTTTGACGGTGAAATTACTTATTATTTTATATGCATTCTCTTGGCTTCGTAATATTTAATAACTCACCTTCTCTGCAAGAGCCACAGTTAACCGATTATAAAAGGCTTGCAAAAAAGGAAATTTGCAAAGGAGCTTTCTTCCCTCTATCTCTGTCGCACCAACCGCTGTGCTGAGAAAAGTCAAAGTCAAGAACAGGAAAAGGTATTTGATGACATGCAGATGGGGAGTGTTTCTCTGCATGCAAACAAGCCAAACCGAGATAGCACTAAGCACTGTTTTACTGTTTGCTATTCTTCCCACCACACGAGAAAACCCGGCTTCTGCTATCTTCTTCTTGCACTACCACTTTCAGTTTATCTGCAACAATGTCAGGGTGGACAATGTAATGAACCAGACCAATCTTACTTTTTTTCCTGCTCTTCTACTAATTTGCACTTTTCTCCTTTAAAAGTCTGGCTGTCAGATGGATGACTGAAAAAGTCTGAGCTCTCTACAGCTCTTCTCATGCAATTGCAAAAAGATTGCGAAAAAGCAACAGACTCGGCAATCTGCAAACTGCTGACTTTTTATAAAAAAAAGTTGAACCTTTGCAATAATTAAGTGAGACTAGAGAAAAGAAGAATTAACTCATTTCACCGTAGAAATTCCGTCCTTTAAGCGAATCGCGTTACGTGACTTGACTGACGGACTACCTACAGTCAACTGAGAGAGGTTAACAAAGGTCTGGTTTTGTAGGAAATCCGATGATGCATGTCATGTCCTAGTCCATGCCTGTGATAGCGATGATGAGATATCATTTCAACCTGCAACAAACCAACGAGAACCTTTTTTTCTCGTTTTCTGCTGCGATATTCTCATCATATCGTAACATAAACATCTCCCATCGCATTTGATTTGTGTAACTTCCATGTAGGCATGATGTTGGACGCAGGTAAAACTAGGTAAAAATTATTGTGCGAGCAGTATCATGCGTGTATATCCGCCTACTTACTGGTTAAAACGCTACAATATCACAATATCCATGTACCAGAAACCAGAAGAACAACAAAAAGTCAACATTTCAACAATGATGTATTAACGTATGCATATTAGATGGGAGATGTATGCAAAGCATAATATTTTCCACATTCCCACTCTCTCTTTCCTTGTGAAAAAAAATTCTCAATTGAAATTTTCTTCCCTGGGCTTCCACACGAAAAATTTTCTTTTTGCTAGTATCAAGTAGTATATGAGCTACACACAGCCAAGTCCATTTTACAGGCAATTAGAGATGATACTACATGCACTGTGTACCTACGCCTACATCCAGTCCAGCCTTCTTTATAAGCCCTCCACCAGTTCCATACTCCCATATATCTCGTCTGCAATCTCAGAAAGCCAAGGCAGAAACGTAGAGCAGTGTTTTGCGAGGAGTTGCCAGCCTAAAAAACTTGTATTATTATCTCTTGTATTTATCAGCAGCTTGGAAAATAATCAGTATCTAACTAGTGGTTAATTATGACAATAAAAGTTATACCTACGAGAACAGCTCATTGCTAGCTTCGCTCCGAGTAAAAATTCATAAAAGTCTATTTCGTACGTTGCAAGGTACTTACTAACATTTCTGAAGTTAGTTTACATTACAGCACCATATTTTATCGACTATTGTTAAGTACTGGATAGAGCAAAAAAAAGTTCTCAAGAAAGCATACATCTTAGAGCGCTACTGATATCGTCAACGTTCGTCCTTCGTATTTCTATATGCAACGTTATTTTGCTGCTTAATTTTTCTCGGCTCACTCTCCCTCGGTTTTAAAAGTACGAATGTGGGTACCTATGAGTAAACTTTGAAGCTAAATTTTCTTCGAATATGATGCATGTGTAGATTGTGAATGTGAAGCATGACTCATGGCATTCAAGAAGGTGCACTATAATAACTCCTCTCCTCTACTGGAAATTGCCGACAGGAATTAACGAAAGAGGAGGCACCACATGGGTCTCAGACTTTTATAAGGAAAACTCTGGGAATGCTCACTATTATTAGATTCTTCACCTGGTATCAGTGCTATACTCACTATCACTACCATTCCTGTCATAAAGCAACAGGTAATTATTCCACTATAGATTCATAGATACATATGGAGGAAGGAGAGCACAGGACTAAAATTCTCAAAGCAGCCATTGTACTTTAGCTCATTGTTTACTAGTATAAAGAACAATAGGATTATTATCTATTTTAGTGCTTTTAGAAGAAATTTATTGGAACGTTCTCGAATAGTCAGCTTAACATTAAATTAAAGTTATTCTTGTTATTTTTACTATGCTATTAATTACGTAACGCAGCACTTGGGAGCACCCAAGCACTCTATGTGGGTAGTAAGGTAGTTCTGTTCCATGAGAATTCGAAAGGAATAAAGCTATCTTCCAGTTTTTTGCACAACTAAAGTAAATTAACTTATGGAGCTTTTTACGACTTGTCGAGCTTTCAATTGTCGATGTTGCAATCGAGTTCACATTTCATTCCAAAAATGCATCTTGGAAATTTTTCAAAAAAAAGAAGAGTACTAGTAGGAAAACAACTTCTTAAAATTCTTTCTGATCTGATAAGGTGGGTTTAACTATGGCTTCAGCTAATTTTCAGAAGCAGGTAAAAGCAAAAGTAACAGCACACATTTTTCCTTTACCTTGCCGGTTGCAAGGTGAAACAGGCAAAGTATTTATAACTGCTGTATCCTTGAAGCGCATCTTTTGACACAAAAGGAGAACAAAGAGAAGTATGCGGTGTGGATTCTAGTGCAGCCTAGAAGATGAAATATGACAAGCTAATAAAACGGGTGCCAAAAGTTATTCTCACACTGGTGGTAAGCGCTGTCTCGTCTTGATCAATAAAACTTGTATTAATTTACTTTATCAATATCAGTTGCATTGTGGCATTTATCATTCACTGCATCCTTGGTACAATCCCTATTGTTTTAACAGTGCACCGACATTGATTCGAAAGTTTCTGGATGAAGGTGTTCTGCATTTGTTACGGTTGCAGTTTCAAAGAGTGAGAGGCTACAGAGCAGAAAGGTATTTTACCACATGTCTCATTATAATTAATTAATTTATGACTCACTTCATTAAGCACCAGAAACGCGACCAATAAAAATCAATGTGCTGGAGAGTAACGATGTGTGGGCTTGAAATTTTGAGTTTCCTGTACCCGTCGTAAGCCGCATTTGTTGATGCAAGCTTTCGTCCACACAATTGAAGAAACCATGCATGCTTTTAAAAAAGTAATTTTTCATGTAAGACACGAATTCCTATTCATATCAGTGCTCATTAATATATTATTATCAGCCCTACCTATGTAGATTTATATATACCTAACACATCAATGACGATAACTTCACATTCAAGTTCATTGTGCAATGAAATTCAAATGTGGTGGCTGGCTATTATGAGGTAAGTAAATAAATTACACCTACATCAAATAAAAAAATAAGTTCAAGTTCAGCAGTTCAGTTGCAGCACACACGGCGCATCTCTGAATAGAGGTGAGCCGCGGCAGTAATCAGAAAATTCTTTTTGCAGAGATTTCCTTTGGCCTTCAAGGCCATTCACATGTTCCCCCATCTCCGCATAGTCAATAGAAGCAAACTGTACATCACTATTCTGATGTGATGGTAGGTTACAGCCACAGCCTGTAATAAAAATAAACTTCACCTTTGATGTCTTCACTTACATGTTTCTTAATTAAAATGGTTAGGCAAATCTGGAAGCTTGCCTTTCAGTAGACACGCAATTAATTCCGATTAATACAGAAAAGTGCATCCGATCAAAAAACTTTAAATGAACTATCCTTCACGAATGGAATACGGTTGAATGCCTGAACTAATAGAGCTCCTTGTAGAAGTTCACACTACATACGTTTTACAGTGTTTTGGCTGTTAGTTAATATAAACTAGTAATAAAATCTTACCAAATTGATTGCAGGTACACTACTACTGTTAACAGTTTCCGCTAAACGAAATTTAACGAACTTATAATCCGTACCGCACGAAAACATCCATATGCTACAAATC
>JAHZND010005173.1:0-13464 GCA_027744115.1 Acrocyrtus sp. NNG-2020 | reverse complement strand
AATTGGGATTGCTGGCACCTGCGTATAGAAAGGATGCCAACCCCGAATGAAGTAGTATACATTTAAATACTTTTAGAAATCGACAATATGAGTTTGTTTACTATTTGCTTGTTTAAGAACAACTTTTTAAGTAAAGTTCCTATCGCTCCAAGAGTTTTCGCCCAATCCAGTCAAATCCAGTTATCTTAATAATGCAAATGAGTTTGCTGCATTAAAACCAAACCATTAGTAGTTAATGCTTTTGTTTTTATGTAGCAGTGTCATTTGCATTATCAAGATAACTGGATTTGACTAGGTTGGACGAAAATCTTGGAGCGGCAAGGACTTTAGCTAACCTAAATTTTTGCCGCATAAGAGGGGATTTTATTAAATAGTCAACGGGGGCACAGTAAGTACGCAAACATTTTGGGAATGAACTTATCTTGTACGCTTACTAAACATTATACTAAACATTTTTATATGCCGTAAATTCTCAACTTTAAGCACTGCTAAAATTACAAATTGCCTACTCTCAACTAACTGCTTAAAGTAGAGAGCTGCTTAAATAAGAGAGCTGCTAAATTTCTAAATTCCAAAAGTTTATATTCAGAGAAACATTAGCCATTATACAAAATGATGCAAAATATGTGCCCTTACGTGAAGCGAAAAGGTATATTTACTCATTATTGCAAATACAAAGTTGCTGTTCACGTTTTATAATGCTAATATTTGCATAAAAGTGGCTCAGTATATCATATATCAAATGGAGCATGGTATATGATACATGTCATGTCAGAAAATTGGAATGCTAAAATTTGAAGGCTGCTAAGATTAGAGAGCTGCTAGATTTTCAAAATTTCCGCTCCAAACAACTGCTTAAACTTTACAAAACTTTACAAAATTTTCAAAGGAACCGAATCTATTAAATTACGTAATTTCCTTTCTACTTACTTTGATTGTACTGATCATCGTTTGTTGCAGTGGATAGCTCACCATCACAATTCCTTAAATATATCAGCACTAAAGCTGCAATTCTCCACGACTTTTTTGATTCACACATTTTGAAAATCTTTAGCAAATTGATATTTTGATTCTTGTTTTTATGTTGTTGTAACTAGAACTAAAGCAGTTCTAGCAATAGTGTCTAAAAAACGATCGCAGCTGCAACTTAATAAGGATTTACTGGCTCGTTTCATGTTTCTTTGTCATACTGTGATACCGTCATGATGCTACGGCTTTCATACTTATTCTCTTTAAATTGTCTACTGGAAAAGTGGAAACGCTGATTTGAATTGTTTGAGTTCATAGAAAGCGCTGAGTTGGATTCCCAGAACTTTCCCTACAGTAAACCAAAGCACGGTGTAGAAGTATACCACGAGTCTTTTTACTGCAAGTATATTTTCGTGGTACTACGCATTTTCGCTAAGCGATATCTGTTGGAAAGTTGGAAGCCACATTTTGTTACATACGTTCAGAACTGTAAATAAAATTACGAATGCGTCAGTTTCGAGCCGTTCTAGGAAATGCTCCTAACAAATGGAAATTATACATTACAATTTTTACAACGACAACGAAATTACAGTGAAAAAGTAATCCAAAACGTATATGAAAAAATGGTAAAATATATTCGGAGAATGGTTCGTAGTGTCAACTGTGGCTTCGTAATTTCCGTAGTTGTGTGCTGGGTTGGATACGACGTGTGCACCTGGCCGTTTTGGTATGCCAAAACCAAATCTCTGACTGTATGAGAAGTAGCGAAAAATATAACAACGGGGCGTGGTTATTGGTGCTTTTGAAACCCCAACGACAAACTCTTACGGTCTTACATGGTAGTTTTTAGATTTGGGATCTATTTTGGTCCATTCCAGAGATGTCTTCTTGAAATAGAATTGTTTAGAAGGAGCTGGCTGCACTTGCAGACACCTATGGAGGTAGCCAGCTTAAAAGACAAAATGATTCGACTTCGAGGGCTATGGATGACAAATAGTCACTAAAAACTATGAGCACGCTATATTACTCTCAAAATTTAGAAACAGCAATTAACGAAGAGTATCTCAGAATTACCCAATGAAAGGGAGGAGGACATCGATCTTTGTGAAAAAATACGTCGACGATATACAAGTGAAAACGATAATGGGCAAGAGTTGCAGGACCCAGAGGCTAACTATAAGTATAGCCCAAGTCATCACAGAGATAACTAAAGCGAATTTCCGTTTTTCAAGTTACAGCCGCAACAGCAGATAGTAGTTAACCTTAAAAACCCTGTTGCATGTTTTTGTTAGAAGTGTATGTATTGTATGTAATTTATGTATTGTAATAAAATGCTTTTTGGGGGTAGTATCTTCATGAGTTCCTGTCAATTTATTATGGGATCGACTCCCAGGACTCGAAAACAATATACATGTGTCATTAGAAATAAAAAGTTCAATTTTAAGCTGAACAGGGTAAAATAAGTGCATGCACCGTATCAACAAAATCATACTATCAACGATTTACAGAATGAAATTTTAATACTTTGAGTCTTTCTTCGTTTCAAGTATCAGACGAAATTATTAGCTCGAAACAACACAAATTTTAACAGAAGTTTGGCTCTTCTGTAATTGTTTTTCCTTTAGACTCCACACGACAATTTCAAATGCTGCACACAAACTAGAAACAAATAGACCCAAACACCATAAAAAACTAATTTGTCTCATATATCCCCACAAATTTAGTGGCTTGACTTGACTATCAGGTTTTTGCTGAATGCTAGTTGGACTTCGGACTTTGATCCTGTCCTGCACACGAGCACCTAATAATATTCCATAATGCTCTCTATACCAATAATCCATTATTCCGCCGGCAATAATAAGATGCAAAATTTTGTACACAAAGTGGTTATTTGGAGGAAGAAGTACCCAAAAGATTTGATCGTTCCTCGGAATGAGACTCTTTCCAATGTAACACTGTCGCTGCAGCTGTGCTCCAAAGATGTTATTTCTGGATGCACTTATTTGGCCGGTCGCGTCGTTTAGTGCCATCACGACATAGTGCCAATCCGCAATGTACACTACATCATCCTCAAAAGCCAGAAGGTTAATAAAATCAGACCAGCCAAATTTCAAGCGTGTCCTATTAATAAATAAGCCAATGTCGCGACTATAAAGAGCCTTTTTTGTGTTCCAGATAATTTCCTGTTGCAACGCGGCATAGTTATTCTCCAAGTTATCGTACACCACAGCACTGTCCCCGATAGGGCTGTAATTATGGGAAATGAGTTCGGCAAGATGAGTCAGTGCATCGTCCCTCGGTGCAGCAATGATGTATCCTGTGTTCACCGCAGTATAGTAGTTTATTAGGATTATGCTAAAGAGTGACCACAGCACGAAAATGTGAAGACTTCCTAAACTGTAAAACCGGGAGATTAATATCCCCGGACTGGAAATGAGTGCCAATAACGACGACAAAAATATAGGTAAAAGCCATATTTTAGCTTCTGAATTTTTTTGATGTTTTAGTGTCATGTAAATGGTCACGGTTAGAAGGACTAATGTTAAAAATAATGCTAAACAAACATCTGAACCAATAGCTCGAGTGAGAATTCGAAGATCCCAAAACTTTTCTCTATACACACGAGGAACATCGCAGTACACAAAATTGAAATGAAATTTGTCAAACTCCATTAGAAGCATGTTTTGGGTAGCAACTTTCCAAAATAAAGGCCAGTAATTTGATGCAAAATGTACTGTTGGATTTTCTGCGTGTAAAGCTTTCTGCGACTGGGCAGAGCTAAATGGCAAAAGAGTGGCGTTAAGTTCATCTGCAATTACTTTCCATGCAATTACCGCTGCGTAAAGACCATACGGAAATTTTACATCCCAAAAATTTCTTCTTTTGGAATAGTTTGATGTTATTTCTTTAATTGACGAGTTAAGCGCGAATCGATCTTCCAAAAGTATATACTGTGGAGTAGTTATCTTTTGATTCAGGTGCATCTCTGTGCTCTCACTTTGGCTGATAGGATGAAACAACCACTTGATTTGTAGGAAACGGAAGTGAATTTTGCCTTCAGCAGATGTGCCATTAATTGACATTGGAATGGGTAGCAAATGTACAGGGAACTGAGTCTGTCCGTGCAATTCGTGCCATTCTATCACATGTATGTCTCCAGTGGAAGTATTTTTAATTATGGGAACGGGATGTGATGTCAAATTAAACTTAGCTGGGGTGCAAATATTGACACAAAATCCAATTAGAATTTTTAACAGAAAATAAATCACCTGCATATTGATATTCGAACTTTGGATAAATCAATATCTAGTTAAAGTTGAACTAACTACTTCCTGTGGGTTTTCACCTAATTTAACAAAGTATAGACGTATGACATGCTTCACTTTAGAAATATTAATGGCACTAGTCTCACGACCAGGTATTTATAAGTGTTATTTTTTAATTTTTGGAGATTTTTATCAACAAAATGGATTCAACAAAGTAAACGTTGTGTAGGTGTGATTTCATAGTCGTTAATGCGTAAAAGTTTTTAAATGTAACTGAGTTGTAGTCATGGGATAAGATAGAAAGCGTTCCGTCAAGTCATTTTATTTGGCTTTAAAGCATAACAAAGCAACAACTTAACCCATCGTTCCTATTTTGATGTGTGTACTTCTCTTAAGCTGTAAAATTATCTATTCAGGTAAATTTATATGTACAAGCAAAAATTAGCAGGATGGCAAGGCAATATGTATTTTGTAAATTTTTAGCTCGCAGTTAGAGCATATGCATTATTGAGTGATTTTGTGTATAAATTATGACCATCCTCTTGTACAGCCTACAACCGCTGCTTTCATTTCTTAATAATTAATAGTTAATATGGACAGTTAGAACTTCCCATCAAAATTTAGGTTATTACATTGAAATGATACCATTTGAAAATTCGGGTTTTTACAAGTCCTTTGGTTACAATAAATAGTACATAATCAATTTACTCAACATATCCCATTTAAGCTGATTACATAATTTTTCAGGCGGTATAGAAAACCTAGTGCAAAGGACAAGCTAGTAATTTTCATTTTCAATTGTAAAAAGCATGATGTCATAACGACGTATTCATTTCTCTTTGCATGCAAACGTCAAAAATTACGGGCTAACTAGATTTATATAAGGGAATAGTTGCTATTATTAATGCAATTATAATAATTATTATGACAACTAATAGTAAGAACTGTAGTTAGCAGTTAGTTGGCAATAATATAATGATTGAATGACATATGGTAGCCATTGTATGATACAATTTGTATCTTGTCGTAGAATTGGGATACATAGTCGCAGTACGTTTATTTTGTGACAGTAAAAGTTTTGATACAGCAAAAGGAAAATATGGAGAATATGAAGTAACTGGTCACAAAAGTCACTACTTCTGGGACGCGAAACTGATATCATAGTCCTATGTAAAATTTAACTACTTAATTAATCCAGATAAGCGTCGACGCTCATTTTCCGATGGTGAGTGCTTTGTAACTTCCTCCTCTTCGGAGAAACAATAATAACATTTTTCAATCCGTTCGTTTAAAGTACTCCTTTACGCTTATAATAGCGGCGGCTCTAGTTTCTGACACAGTTGAGCACTGATTGCAGTATAATCAAATTCTGAAATGTTTTATTTGTGTTATAATTTTACTATGTTAATTATT
Source organism: Acrocyrtus sp. NNG-2020 (assembly GCA_027744115.1). Classification (NCBI taxonomy): domain Eukaryota; kingdom Metazoa; phylum Arthropoda; class Collembola; order Entomobryomorpha; family Entomobryidae; genus Acrocyrtus; species Acrocyrtus sp. NNG-2020. The sequence goes on along the minus strand of JAHZND010005173.1, from coordinate 7,816 downwards.
TAAGTACGTATTCTAAAACACGTTTACGGCATTTCAGAACGCATAAATGTGTAACGAACGGGATTAGTTTCATTTGCTATAATAAATAGTTGTATTTCAAAAAATCAGTTTTATACAACTTTTACTTTAATTCTAATATTTTTCTGCATTATTGTACGGTAAAGTGTTTTCCAAACTTAGAACTTAATCAGCCGGAGGGCGGGGTATTATATGGTTTATATTATAATCTCTAATGTGGATTATTGTATCGTGACCGATCAGTGTTTAGTCATGACGTGCTTATTCGTTGTACGGTAAAGTGTTTTCCAAACTTAGAACTTAATCAGCCGGAGGGCGGGGTATTATATGGTTTATAGTGTATTATAATCTCTAATGTGGATTATTGTATCGTGACCGATCAGTGTTTAGTCATGACGTGCTTATTCGTGACAATTTGGTACTTATTCCGATGCCATATCGATAGAGATAAGTTTTGACATATGCATACATACCTAAGTTGATGTGGTTACGGGTAAATAAAGATAATTAGCATACCTATGTATGAAGTAATGTAGTTTAAAATATTTGCTAAGCACTAAGGTTTTTTAAATACTCATTACATACTTTTTATACATAATTAAGTTGGTCATAATTAGTAAGACAATACATTAAAACGCTTCTTGATTTATTTCAGACTCAATTTACTGCATGAGAAATGAATTTTATTATTGACGTAAGAAAGTTATAGCAAGCAATCAAATATATGGAATGCTTCTGTTCGCAGAAGTTTTGATGGAAGATAATATTGTTATTGTTCGACATCGGTAAATCCTTGAAGTTGTCATAATTAGGAATATAAATGGCGGAGCGATACGAGATTCATGTGTTGTAGTTTCATTTTTCTTAGCAATCAAAACCTGGCTGATAGAAGTAATTGGTGTTAATACAATGTTTTCATTAAAATATTCTTCTTTAATAATACTGCTAGCTGCGACAATGCGACAGGTAAGATAATTTACAGTGGCCAGCAGCACTTTGTTCAAACGGAGATTCCAGATAGAACACCGTGGCCGGATTTCTCGTGTCATCCAGAGTACAGTAGTAGTATGAGCATGAAAAACCGACAAGGGACTGAGTTCGCTAATGAATTTTGTCGAAAAAACAAAACTGCGGAGGTGTTAGACAGCAGCACTGTGTTTCTCATCAAGATAAGATAAGTCAATAGAGCAATGTAATTTGACACTATTGTTTTATATTGATTTAAAAGGCAAACTGCTATAAGCTTTGTGTCCTTTTAACTACGGACCTTATTTCTGATCGCGGTGAGTGGACTGGGTATACCTACGTAGGTCAGCCTGTGCAACACTCATCATTTCTTGAACAAAACTTTGAAAACTTGTCACGAGAAAAAAGGAGAAAATTGCTGCCAAAGCTTTGGCAATGCGGTGAACTCTGTAAGAATGGGAAATACCCATGATCACTACAATTTCATATATTACAATTACAATCTCCATTTACCATATTGAGAATGAGAATATTATAATTGGAAAATAATTTGAGTAGCAAAGGAAATGAAAAGAAAAGCGCCTTGCAATGAGTGGGATACAGTTTTTAAGTGCTTTGACGAAAAAGTTGTAAGTTAAGCATTAAGTTTCATTTTAAATGTTTTAATGTTCCGTGGTATACAAACTACAAATTCAATTCTACTTCTTAAAGAAATGTTGACTGAATTAAAATTCTACCGGGATCTATCCTCTCTTCATTCACGATCAGTTCACAACCGGTAGTATTGCTTTCACAGACACAAACTATTAGCAATTGTATATGTTGTCAGTAGAAAGAGTAGTTGCTTTACAACATTTTGCGTATTTTTCTAATTTTTTTGTAAAATAAATACCCTTTATGTATGGGAACGTATCTCCTCTTTTGCAAAAAATCAATCTGCAAAGGAAATGAAAAGAAAAGCGCCTTGCAATGAGTGGGATGCAGTTTTTAAGTGCTTTGACGAAAAAGTTGTAAGTTAAGCATTAAGTTTCATTTTAAATGTTTTAATGTTCCGTGGTATACAAACTACAATTTCAATTCTACTTCTTAAAGAAATGTTGACGGAATTAAAACTTCCACCGGGATCTAACCTCTCTTCATTCACGATCAGTTCACAATCGGTAGTATTGCTTTCACAGACACAAACTATTAGCAATTGTATATGTTGTCAGTAGAAAGAGTAGTTGCTTTACAACATTTTGAGGATTTTTCTAACTTTTTTGTAAAATAAATACCCTTTATGTATGGGAACGTATCTCCTCTTTTGCAAAAAATCAATCATACATGGACAACGTCTTATATGTTAAGAAATTAGGTAGAAAGAAGTTCACTTTAATTTTACGTGACTAATGTAAGGATATTGCGTTACATTCATACTAATAAAATACAAAATATTCTTTAATAATTTTTCTTTGGGTGGGAACTTCAGCAGAATTTAGTCACCTTTCTGAGCATCGTTTAGATCGAATTTTCGCCTTGCCATTCCTTTTTTCACTCCCGAACCCCACGACAGCCACCAATTTTTAAATCTCTGCCATAAACTGTCACCGCTGCTTTTTTGGTCCGTCCTGCGGCTAGTTTTAGAGATAGGATGTTCTTAAAACAAATAAATTACAATCATCCACAAGAAAATTATACCGACAAAATTCAATAAAACCGCAAATTTGATGCGCACCAGTGTTTTCAATTTCCTCTATTTTGAATTGAGTGAATCTAGCTGTTATTGTGAATGTCCCCCAATCAAGGAAGTCATTTGGTACACTGCTATCAGTAAACACTTTGTCCTTGGGCGACTTCGAAACATTTTTAAAGCGAGCCGACTTCACTGTCACGGACTTACTAGGGGTGGGGTAACTCAAGACAGATACCAAAATACCCTGAATGAGTAACACTGCTCCGAATAAAAACGCTGTAAAATCTATTCTTCATTTTGCTGCCCTAAAGTTTTGTACGAACTGGAAAATATTAGTATAATTTTAGTAACTACTATTTCAGTGTTGTAGAATATCTCGCCACTCACAAAAACCAAAAAACATTCATTATATTCTCATTAAAATCTATCTTATCTGTATAATGTCTTACATGTCATATGACATGCCGTATTTGACAATAAATTTTATCTGAGCAGTTAATGACATTGGCAATATACTCATGAGAAGTTTATCAACCACTTTCAATTTCTATTCCATAATCTTGTTCCATACAAACACGGTCAACATTTTGAGGCATGTACCGTACTTGTTTATGTATTTGTAGAGCATGTACTAGTTTTTCAAGTGATTGAAGTGCACACTAAAAGCAGATTAGGTAATTACACACAGGTAATAAGTGGGCTTCAATGCAGAAATGCAGTATTGTCTGAAGAAAAGATGATAAATTAAAAACCAAATAATTTACGAATTATATTTCTTCATAGACAATTTAATATTACTTGGTACAGCATGGAAGCAATTAAGATAAGGCCTTCGTGCTCCTATGAAGAATTTTACGGCGAACTAACTACATGCAAAACAATTCAATTCTAGTTAGAGAAAATTCCAATTCTAGACTAGGTAATTTTCGTGTTCACTGCAATTCGCCAAGCAGAAAAATTATTTACATCTTCATTTACAAATAAATGATAAGCCGTTTCATTATTTAACGAGACCATTACTCCTCATAAGAGAGTATATTAATGTGATAACGTTAGTTATATTGTAGTGGTCACCCGCGCTCTCGATCCTTAAAAATGGCAATAACAACTGAAGTTTGTAATTTTATTAGCATATTACCAATCATTTCCTTTAAATCAACATTGTTATTGATAATGTTAGCTGTGTCAAAATTTAGATAAGATATTTATAACAAGAAATCCTACCCACATCAAAACAGACGTCTTCAAGTTCACGGTCTGTTCTCTCTCATAAAGAAAGTAGTTAAAAATGTTTTCACTCGCCCAACTAGTTTTGGTTATGGGAACGCTACTTTGTTTTAACATGGTAGTTTTAGAAACGTCAGGTTTTGATCCTAGATTCAACAAGAATTCACAATTCTCCTTCACTTTGACTAATGCACTAGTCGAAAATCTGAACGCTTTGAGAAGTGAAGATCAGCTTTGCTTTCTAACGTTTATTCTCAACTTGCCCCAACCTTGGGTAGATATTGAAAAAATTACTGTCCACATACAAGAACCAACATTTCTACTCCGAAATAGATCTTCATCGGTTAAATTTCGTTCAGTTGGAAAATATCATTTCAACTGTTGGATTAATGTCTATTTGCTGGAACTACGAGAAACCAAATTGGAAATAATTGGTGATCCGGTAAATGACAAGTACATATTTATTTCCACTGATGGGTTTGTATTGGAGTCAATTCTAGAAAGAAATGAAGCTATGTACAAGGTTTGCGAGTAAACATGGGATGACCTTATTGGAGGGAAATGAGGCCGTAGTACAATACTTCATTACGGCTTCAACATACACGGAAAAATTTGAAAAATCATTACTTGCTCCATTGAATTTTCAGAGCCAGAGCCTGAGAAGCCTTAGTGGAGTTGCGTTGAGAGTCATCTATGTGCCAGACACAATGTTTGCTTTTCAACGTTCGGATGGATCTGCGGACGGAGCACTCATCCGGATACTTTATGATATCAGCGCGGCGCTCAATTTTACAATGGTATTTCCTCACACTCCCCCTCGAAGATATAGTTCGCTTGTTAATGGAAGCTGGTCCGAGGGCGTGATATTGGAGCTAGTGGAAAACAGAGCTGACTTGGCTCCAGACATATTTGTAACTCACGAGAGGTTTCCATACGTTCACTTCTCAAATTTGCAGTACGTTGACAGTTTAAAGTTTTGCGTAAAGTCGCCATCTCCACGGCGTCGGTGGGGCTCTCTCATGAGACCCTTCTTCTTTCACACTTGGCTTGCAATTTTAGTTACAATTTTTCTTTTCTTTCTGCTACTTTATCTTAGCGAGCATAAGAGGCAAAAGTTTCTTGATTTAAATATCGCTTTGATTGTGTTCTCCCGGCTTATCGCAATTTTGGTAGAGCAAGCGCATAAAATTTCCCGTGGGAATGCAAACTCATCTCGAGTTTTGATATTGCTCTGGATATCACTTTGCTTTATGATTGCGCAAGTCTACAAAGGAAATTTAGCCAGCTCCATGACATTTACAGAGCTACCACCTATTCCAAGAACAATAAAAGATTTGCACAAGTCCAAACATAACATATTAGTTGGGAGTAGCGGATTTATGTGGGACGTTCTGCGTGAATTTTTTTCCAGTGCATATGTAAAAGGAATCACGAGCCGAGTTAGAGAAAAATCAAAACAAGAAAAATTGTCTTGTGTAGCGGAGGCAGCAGAGACTGTAGAAACCGCTTGCATCATGTGGACTGCTGAAATTGTCTCGGATTTAGTCCAATATCCGGTTGATGAGTTAAATGTTATCACAATTTCAAAGGAGGCGTTTGCATACGTTGATGCAGGTACTGCAATGCGGAAAGGTCTGATCTACTCGAATCTTCTTAGCCGTTTTATTGAGTATACAAATGCTGCATATCTTAACGGATACTACTTCAGTCTCTATCTTTGGAAAGGTCAAAGCAAGAAAAGGGTTCGTTCAAAAGCAGGGAAAATATTTTTTTCACATGACGATATAACGGACACAAGGATGCACATCAGTAGAAATAAAAAACCGCCAAGTAGCTTGCAGGACATTAGAAGTTTGGTAGTTTTATTTTCTTGTTTTTCACATGACGATATAACGGACACAAGGATGCACATCAGTAGAAATAAAAAACCGCCAAGTAGCTTGCAGGACATTAGAAGTTTGGTAGTTTTATTTTCCTGTTTGTGCGTACTCTCCTTTTGTGCCTTTCTCAACGAAGTTATATGTTTACAAGTGCCGATAAGGTGCATACAACAGCACTTGCTAGGCTTAAGATATCCCTTGCAACGTTGGCCTAATTTTATTCAGAAATTAATACAACCCTAAATATTTTGAGAGTGTTTCGTTAGTGTATTGAGGTATATCATGTTAAGTATTCAAAATAAATCAGAAGGAAAAAAGGATACATAACGAACTGGAAATTCATTCAAATGCATATTTTCATCAGTATTTAAAGTTTGAAACTAGCACTTCATGGAATAACATTGATGAGTATCTTGTTGTTGTGAATGAAAAATAAACCAGCGCCATATTCTACTTTTTCAAATGTAGAATCAAACCAATTTATTTTTTTAAAAACTTGTTCGTCTTTTTTTCTAGGTTATGTAAAATGGTTGTTTTTGCAACAAATTGCGCAATTTATGTTCAAACCTGTCCACATAATTAGAAATTTTCCCAGCCTTCTGATTTCGCACCAGGGAAATTTGCAAAGAAATGATTGTGTGTTTTCCGGATGGAAAATTTGTAGGTGAGAATATTCCCATTCCCTCTCGACGTATAGTGTTGGCATACCCAAAAGGCAGGATTGGTCATCTGATAATACTAAACAAATACATTAAGACAGGTTATAAAAAATAAAAAATAGATAAATACGTCGTTATAAACTGATGTAATCAAATTTGACACAATCTTAATTAATTTATTTTTTCTACAATCAACCTGTTTTACAAAGAAACTTATTACGTTTGACGTTCAAAAATATCCTGTCGTACCGATTATTAATAAACTTCACTTTCCCATATTACGCAGAGCCTTGAATTTGCAATTTAAGCTTATTACGTAACATCGAGAACCTGGTTGCTGTGAATAGAAAATTTATGCCATGCCATATTATAATTCCCTAAATGTAAAACAATTTAGTTTTACGTACTTGTTAGACTTTTCAAGGTTACCTGAAATCCTGAACGTGCACGAAAAAAAACTCAAAGAAAATCTTCAGAGTAGTGGTACAAGAAGGTTAAAAAAATTTACAATTCAAGTGAAATGTCATCTTAACTTTTTTAAAAAATAAAGTATATAAAGTCCATACAAAAATTTCTTTGCACGAAATCGTAATCGTATCAATATACAAGAAAAGCGGCGCTGGCATTTCTTGAAACTAAGGGCCTGTCTTATTTGCTGCTAAACAAAGTTGTCAACTCTTTTACTACTGTGATTGCAAGTTAGTGTAGCTTACTGGTGCACAAAACTTCCGAGTTTCAAGCTAGCTTTTAAAAGGTAACAGGATATTTTGTTGAGTAAGCTTTCTTTCTCAACACGCCTATACAATATAAATTGGTCTCCCTTTAGATCATAGTTGCGCATTCAATTTTAGCGAGGGGGTAAACCTATCTTTATTTTTGAGAAAGAGGTGTAAGTAGTTGAGAGCTAAGGCCAAAACGGATTCAAGAACTGTGACGTCCGTGGAAAAGACAAAAGTCATTTTTCAATATTTGGAAAGGGTCACACTACCAACTTGCATATTAAATTTAACGAGATAAATAGAAATAGAATTGACAGAATTCAGGCTGCTTGTAATGATTAATAATTGCAAGAGTATGATGAAATCTAAAGAATTTAAACGGACATATTGATCTTAAAATTTGAAGTCTTAATGTAATAATAATTAACATACAAAATTAAATAGTATGCCGATGACACTTTTTATATCCCATTTTTAATATACATTACTATTTTATTACATGAATTTGTAAATCACACAGGTGATAGAGAATGACCGTGTATGATGGCAAAAATTTGCCAAAAAGTTCCACTGCAACTTCTTTTTAGACATATCGGTGCATCTATATTGTTGAATGATTTTAATTACAATTACAAAATTAGATTTTTAAAAGGAAAAAAGCGAGAAAAATATTTG
>JAHZND010005172.1:0-17055 GCA_027744115.1 Acrocyrtus sp. NNG-2020 | reverse complement strand
AAGGTGGTTGCCATGTTGTTCAAATTTGGAGTCATTCTAGCAGCAATTTTTGCCTTTTTATTTGCTCCATTAATTATCATTGCCGAGTTGGATCCTTTTTCTTACACTTTCCCTAAATACCTTTCATCAGCTTCCCCTGCAGTAATACATATGCTAAGGGTGCTATGCTCTGCTCTCTGTATTTTCGAAGCAGTCCGCTCCTTGATGATTGTGATAGGGATTCTTGGCATGGGCACGGAACTCTTAGTCCGTTGCATTTCTGGCTTGCAGCACCTGACACAAAATGGGCAGAATCTACTCCTATTTCTAAAATATTATACCGTATTCCCACTCTTAGCTGAAGCGGCAAAGCATTCTATCGGCAAGATTACAGGAGTATTCATGTCGAATGGGATGATTATCTTTGTTATGTGTAATATCATGACCCTCACTTGCTTTAGAGCACTCCCTTTGCATGTGTACATAATGGGTCCTCTCATTTCCCTAGTTTGCCTATTTTGTGCATTCGTTCTCCTACCTATGATCATTTCTACTAACACTCGAACAGAAGACCTTCTAAGAAAATTTCGCATCAGCAGAATCACGAGCAGGAATGTTGACAGGGAGTTCTACTTACACAACCGTGAAAGTAAAGCTTATCTAAAAATGCTTGGAAATCTTCGACCAGTGGAAAGTTGGTGTGGTCCCTTCTATCCTCTGGAGAGGGGCTCTGATCTCACGTACGTATACTGGGTCATACAGAGGACGGTGGACGGACTCATGCTTAGCATGTTCCGTATTTAGTGTAGCACGGTACGTAAGAAAATGGAAAAATGTATCAATAGCTAATAACTTAATTTAACAATGTTAGAGACATGACAGACAAGCTATCCGTAAGAGAACCTATAGGCAATACCTACTGCAAAATATTTCACTAATAATACAAAAATAATAAAAGCTTGGCACGGCACAAATATTGGCTAGATCTAGATATGCTTACTACTCACCAGTTGCGAGAAATTTAGAGTACTAATATGTCTGTATGTATGAAATCTTCAAATCTTAGACCTTTTTAAATAATGCACTGAAATATTTTTAAGTGACTCTTGCAACTGTACTTTAAGTATGTATCTCTTGTAAGCCAGATTTCTAATATAAATTAAAGATATACATAGTTGGCGAGTTTGCATTATAATGTAAGAAATTATTAATATGCATTATATCCAATTTCGAAGAACTTTAATGTAAGAAATTACACAAATAAAATAAAATACTGTTTTTTATTTCAATAACGACCCGTCTCTTTCTAATTTTTGCTGCAATTATTTACAAATGATTTATCGGAAAATCGAGCGCGACCCGGTCGCTTGCGTTTGCTGAGCCTGTCGCGTAGCCTGATAACCCGGTAGTAAAATATTGTATATTTTGGTTGTAAATATTCAGATTAAAGTGTTATAGATCAAATAATAGAAATTGTTGAAAACCAGATAAAAACTTTAAAATCATTTAGTTCTATATTTATTCGCTTATATTTATCGGTTTAATGGCTTGTTTGCCAATTAAAATAATTCCTATACACTTTTTATTTGTTCTCAAAACGCATGCCAGCAATTTCTCACGTTACCCCAGAAATTTTTAATTGAAGTCAAGTGTTTAAGTAAATGCGGTTTATTCAAAAACAGAGTATAGTAGTAATTCCACTATAATTGTTACCAGGGAACCGAATAAACCAGAAAGTAGGAGGATAAACAGAACTGAAAAATTCTGCTCATTTGGTCGTCTCTCTTTGTCAGTAATTTCCTCACTGAACCCTTCACGTAGAGAATCTGCTGTAAAGCTAACCCTTGCCAAACGCAGCGCTTCAATAATTCGCGTCCACTTTTCTGCTATTCCTGACACTTTAAAATAGGCTAGTCTTGCGAGGAAAAATGGAGGTACATTTTGGCCTAAGTTTAAGCGATACGACTTTTGCAAAATGTTCTGCTTTGCTTTGTAAGCTCCTAATGACTCTTCCATTTTTGTGAAGTAGTCAGCAAGTGAGATGGAAAGCAGGAGGCCTACCTTTTTTCGCTTGCACTCACTGAGATGACTCCGAAGCCTTAGCCTCTCAATATCCCTAAATTTTTTCAAAAATATTTCCCAGTTGCACCAGCTAGCTTGCATTTTGCACCAGCTAACTGGCAACGACAGAGTTCTTAAATGCGATGTCATACTGGTGGCTTTACGAAGTCTCGTGTACCAATTTCTTACCATCGGCTCGATATACGCTTGATCCAACAGCTCCGAAGAAATTCCCAGCAGGCCAATATTTCTTTGGACTAATATATAAGAAAGGTGGCCGTCTGTGTTTTGCTCCTCAGGGAAGGAGCTGTTGTGTAGCAGCTGCAAATCCGAATATAAAGTAACCTCATGGCTGGCTACATATACTTGGCCACCGTCACCTTGGAATTGCTCGAATGTCTGGTATTTCGGTGCTGGCAGAGGGAATGCCAAATTGAAGACATTAGTATTTTTATACCCATTAGAAAGCACAATCCCTACCACGAGAAATACTCCAAACAACATTCTATGCTCGATTGGTATTTTCATTAAATAAGTTTCTTCTGGAAGAATATTTCCTTGCTCTATGAGCCCCTTTGACAACGACATTACCTGAAATTGGCTTATAAACAATGTTGGATTCAAAGAAGGAATAGAAAACAGATTCAACTGAAGTTGGCGACAATTTAAAAATTTCGAAACCCAAATAATGGCAATAATACTGATTCCAATGGAAAGCCATGTTAGCCAATCGTAGGCACTCAGCAGTTCCATAAATGGCATTGCTTGTGCTCCTATTGTAGAGCACGTCACTAGTTTAAACTTTCCCAACGGGTTCAAATACTGAAATGGAGAATAGTACCGCTGACCAATCTGTTTGCATCCAAATAGGAGTGGAAAGTGGCGAGTATTACTTGAAAAGTTCTGTGACTTCTCGTGGCCATTCTCGCATTGTAGACCAGTGTCCATCATAGTGTAGCTGTAGTTTTTTATGATGGACAACCAAAAGTACATAACTACATGTGGCACTAACTCTCTGGTTTCTGGAAAGTGTTTGCTCATCTTCCACACACGCTGTCGGTTTGTTCCGTGCGACAAGTAATTCCAGCAACTGGAAAAGTGGTCGTTCAATCCACTCGCAAAGCCCATGTTAATTCCATAGTGTTGCTTACTTCTCTTGCATTGTTTGAAGTGTTAGGAAAATTTTCTGAGGCTGAATATTTTTGCAACAGAAAAAGTAAAATATTTCTTGGGTATTGAAGATGATGTATTCTACAGAGTTTGATGTGAGATATTGATTGCTCTTCTTGCTAGCTTTTACTAGGAAAAAGGCAGAGTTTTGTGGTGCGCGACCATCACCTTTATAAATATTTTGAATCCAAGATTTGACGAGATTTTCCTGTTTCTCTGTCAAAATTTTGGTGTTCCACCATGAAGACAATACCATAAACAAACGGAGCGTAGATGTCTGGCTGGGAAGAGTATCTGACATTCCTGTTCTCAAATGCCATAAATTTAGATTCAGTAAAAACGGGGGGCACAGCTTTACATGTTGGAATTTAAGTTGGAATATTTTTTCTATGTCTCCGTTTCGCTGAGTGTCAATGGATGGAGGGAACAGATCTGTACTTATCTCGCAATTCCAAGGCTTTGAGCGTACCCCAATCCACCTGAGTTGGAGTGAAGACGTGTGCTGCAAGCCCGTCTGATTTATCCCCTTCTTCTGCTGTACTATAAAATGAGTCAGAGTCCATATCAATGAAGCTCCGCACTTCTCCACTGGTTTTTCGGGATGTAAGAAAATTGCTGGAACTAGATTTCGGATGATGTATGGCTGTTCTATTCCATGAGAGTAGGCCTTCGTATACCTGGAAACGATGATGAGGCAGTGGCTACTTGTGAACTGATTTAGTCCTCTGAAATCTACAGAGCTGAAAGTATCTCCATAAAATGGGAGCAGCTTGTGATGAAGTAGACGTAATAGGTTGTGATTTGAATAGTGTTTAATTTCAATTAACACAGTTTTATTTGCCATTGTCAGTGACTTGACAGTGTGCTCAACTGCAATGATGAAAAATGCAAAAGGTAATATTTTAGCTGAAGGAAATGTTTGGACGAATATTTTGTACATGGTTGGACAAGATCCATTTAATTAAATGGTTTGATTTTCAAAAAAAATTAGAAGTTGGATACAAAATTTCATTGCCCAATGTTTGTAATAGTAATAATAATGGATACACTGGCGATCCAAAGCTAACTGTTTTGAAAGGAGCAAACACCAAAATTCTGTTCAGTCTTCAGTCAAGCTGTGTAGGCGCGTTAAGAAGACAATTTGCAAAAATACCTTGATGGCTAAAGTTTATCTAAGACATTGTAAAATGACAGCAGTGATATTATGCTAACTAGGGAAGGTTCCCAAAGGGTAATTCGCTTTCGAGCTCTAATGTGGTGTTTCTGGGGTAGTTTTTAACGTAGATTACGATGGTGATAACGTTTTGCGCGAATGCGCCACTTGAAGGGCTTAATTGGGGGTAGTTGTACTTTTAAAGTACATTACCCTGTTAAGATATTGTTCAATGCATACCAGAAAATGGAACTACGAAATAGATCTTAAAAAGACGGTTCTAACGATGGTACGCACGTGATTTAACTCTAAAGGGTTTTAGAGCTAGAGACCATAACGCATAACTAACAATGCCATATACGGGGTCATACGTAATGGCCTCTAGCTCCAAAACCCTTTAGAGTTAAATCACGTGCGTACCATCGTTAGAACCGTCTTTGTAATGGGGTAATGTACTTTAAAAGTACAACTACCCCCAATTAAGCCCTTCAAGTGGCGCATTCGCGCAAAACGTTATCACCATCGTAATCTATGTTAAATTTAACAGGGTAATGTACTTTAAAAGTACAACTACCCCCAATTAAGCCCTTCAAGTGGCGCATTCGCGCAAAACGTTATCACCATCGTAATCTATGTTAAAAACTACCCCAGAAACACCACATTAGAGCTCGAAAGTGAATTACCCTTTGGGAGCCTTCCCTAGTAAGATAAAAAGCAATTGAAACTGGAGCGAGTCAACTCTACAACAATTGGAATGACATATCTATATACTCAATTATTTTTAGAACTGAGTATGACCAGAAAATTCTTAAAAGTAAAATGGAAAGAGTGCTGCCTGAGTTGTCAATTGTTTTGCTTTGGTCTAGTGGACTGTCAGTCAATGGTCCAAAAGTTTTCTTTGCGCCATGTTGTAGCCTTGAAAGTTGTCAATTTATTACATTATTAGAATTGGAAAAGCAGTCAGACATAAACAAATTAACTTCTCAAAAATGGATGAATGCGGACACTAACAACTACTTTGAAAAGTAAAGTACTTATAAAGTAATTGAATTTTGGTGATTTTATTACTAAAACTGATACTTTTTGACGGGATGGAGCTTTATCAATAACTCAATAGTTTTACTGTGCAATTAAGGAATAATTATTAACTTAATATTAATTATGTAATTATATGTAGAAGCAATCAGAAATACTTGCGTTGTGGAATGAACAAGGGAGCATATTCAAGGGCCACGGGTCCAAGAAATTATACTTAAGCAGACAAAATAATTTTAGTTCATTTTTTGGCTGTTTTAGGGCTTTGAATTCTTTTTATGGAGCTTTAAGGTGACCCTTGTTCTTCTAATTTCATTCATTGAATGTGTCAATGTAAACGCCGGTATTTTGGGACGATTCCACATTTTCATACTCTTCTGCATTATAATTGCTATTATGAAGGCAGACTTCCGGAAGAGATTTCTTTTCCTCAATAGTGACCTTCAATTCCGCAAATGTTGGTCGTCTATCCGGATGTGGAGCCCAGCAGCTGAGCATAACTGTGTACATGTCAAGTTGGGTGTACGCTGGTCTCTCCATTCGTAGTCCCCTTTCCAGCTTGCTTGCGAAGTTGATATCCCAAGATAATCAAACACTCCTGCTGCTTCTTCACGTACATCTGGTAGTTCTCCAAGCGACGACTCAGTCCAAAGTCGGAGATTTTTGCGGTCTTGTCAGCGGTAAGGAGCACGTTCCTCGTGGCAATGTCCAAGTGGACCACCTGCGCATACAAATTAAATTAATTACTTTACAATGAAGAAAATGATACACTTAAATAAATATTATACGGTTCATTTAGTACATATTTTTCGGCAATAAATTCCATTCCATTTGCAATCTCTGCAGACCACCGAACCAGGTCAGATTTCAGAACCTCGTTAATATCCAAAAACTCTTGTGTATCAGCATCACATCCTGGTTTCATCTTTCTCAGGTATCCTTCCAACGATCCCAGCTCAGCCAGTTCCAAAAAGGCAAGTACCTTGCCCTTCCTCAACTCTGCTGTGTATGCGCCAACCAACTCCAGCACGTTCTCATGTTTCCCCAAATGCGACAGAACCTTTATCTCTGAGAGCAGTCCCTGTAGGGCATTTCTAGGACATTTGACCTTTGTCGTCTTCACTGCTACTTCCGTTGTCGGTCCATCTTCCAAAGAAACCGTTCCTCGGCACACAATTCCAAATGCCCCTGAACCCAGGAGAGACGTCTCCTCCACTGTAAAGCGATCTTTATCTACCTCATATTTTTCCTTGTTGTACGCCTTATCTTGAAAAGTGCTGTTGCCGCCATCCGTCATTCCGTCAAAGAAATCGTTTAAGTCGGACTTGTTAAGATAACCTCTCCTCGTTTTAAGGTACAATGCTGACACCGCAACCGCAACAAGCATACTTATGGTCGCTATAGCTATGGTGACGTAAGTAATGACATTCTCTTCCTTTGGCGTTGATGCTACCTTAGCTTCTTCATCTAGCACCCTCTCAAGCAGAGCTGTGGAATTTGGGAAATTACACCAATTAGAACACTTTTAAATTGGAGTTTGCTAAACTGCCTTACCATCTTTTTTGCTTTTAAATAGGAGCTCTGGAGAGGTTCCATTTTGTTCCACCTCCCACCACCCACCTAATTCCTCCGACTCAAATTCAAGCCCCTTGTGAGCAAAGGCTGCATATAAAACAACGGTCGTGTTTGTCCTAGCAGCCCACTCATTAATATACTCCACGTACTTTACTACTGATACCAAGTCAAGGTCAGACGGAATACTTTTTGTAGGAGAGGTCCACGACGTACCCAGTGCAATCTCCACCCCTTTCCCACCAACTCTTGCAATCTGTTTGTTTATATTTCTCCGACAAATATCGAATAAAACGGTGACATACTTTGAAATACGATCAAAGCCAAGCTTCAAATATTCACGGTCGATATGTGCGTTTAAATAAATTACGCGAAAATGCGACAATGATGGGACCACTTTCTCCGATAAGAACTTCAAATTATTGCAACGTAATATGTTAAAACCATATCCAAGTTTGTAGCTAGTCCCATTAGGAACATGTAAGTTGTTTATTATTGCAAGATAGTCATCATAGCCCTGAAGATGCAGTTCCTTCACAGTGTCAGGGAAAATACGATTCACGTCGAAGGCCAGTTTTATGGTGCGGTCAAAAGTGCTCTTTTCAAACATCAAAACTACACTCATTGGGTTTCCGTCAGCGGAGATTGAAGCATTTTTAGCATTTATTTTCGCAATTAATAATGGAATGGATTGGTCCGCACAGAATAGCTTCGAAAAGTGGCGCGTAATGTGCTCAGTTAGAACAACCTGTCCGGTCCAAATATGTGAGCCTTGTCCTTTCAAAGGAAATGGAGCAAAAGCGGTTGCAAGGAACTCTCTATTGAAATGAGTTTCTTGTCGGAGCCACGTCCTGTTCAATGTCTGGAGAATTCTGTCTGACGGGATGGCATCACGCAAGCACCGTTTTTCCTCAAAAACGTAGTCAGACGAATTTCGGTACTCACTGCTCTGTACCAATCTCCACCAACCGCTCGTTTTGGACATGACTGACTTCTTGTGAGGAAGATCAAAAGCGTAATCAATGATAACTTGTATTTTCATTTTCCTTGCCAATAAATCCATTTCCTTCCAATACTGCACCAAACTGGAGAAGCTTGCGGCACCATCGTCAGAGGTATCCGGCCACCAAGTGTGGAAGCCAAATTCCTTTGTTGGTGCCATTTTTTGAAATTTAGTTTTCACTTTTTCAAATAAAATTGCTGCGTTCTTCACCGCCTCTGCTGTCATGTTATTCGAGTTGCTTGAATACATCTTTTCCAGAAATACTTTAAAATAAAATATGTCAAAATTTTTGGACATAGAGAGAATCTTATTGTTCTCGTTGCTTTCCTTTAACTCAGCGAATAGTAATTTAACCCTTGCGTAGTGAAGTGAAATGCCAACTCGGTATGAAAATTGGGGCCTTATAGAGCCCTCATGTCTATTTTTGCTGTCGCACATCTGAAAGTGAGAGCAAAATATTTTGAAGGGAGTTAGGAAAGAGTTATTTAATTTATTTTGTTCGTCCCAAATGATGGCTTCCACGGTTTCAGGAAATATAGAATTGGCCTTGTCAGCGATATTCTGGATACTTTTAATTTCGAGGCGTAACTCCGCATCCGTATGGATGCGTTTTTCATTAGAAACACGCAATGTAATCATCACCTTCATTTGACTGGTTTTTGTTGCATCGTCTCTATGCTCGCCATTCATATTTGCTACCGCCAACGGAATCAGATTGTAATTGGTGGCTGAAGACAAAAAATGTGAAGTGAAAGTAGTGAAAACGCAATTTATTATTTGTGTGAACTTTCAACTTTCCATAACTAAAGTCAATGTCTTACGTTTGAACGCCAGTATTTCAATCAAAATACGGTCAAACTTAGTATGGACCTTTTCCAGAAGAACCTGGAGCTGAGCCACGTCATATCTAATAGGGTACCTTATATCCTCTATGGAAACAAAAGGATCGAACGCTACTCCAGTTAACTCTCGACTGAAATCAATGTCGCCACTATTCCTGTCCCATTTGTCTCCACGAGTTCCCAGCACAAACAGAAGAATAGTAACTCCTTCAGTTTTCCATTTTTTGACCCTCATTTTTTAAAAATTTTGCAAGAGCATACACTAATTATTATCTAGCTTTTGATGTGCGTGTATGAAAGTAATAATTTCTAATTCAAATGTAATAAAATATTTGCGTTTGTGTATCGGTAATAGCCATTCTTACTTTCCTTGCGGTCTTTACGGCACTCTTGTTTTTACACGGATTCCATGAAATTTTGCAATGGAAACGAAAACCCACTAACAAAAAACCACCACCAAATTAATTAGTTTCGCGTAATAGTGTATTTGCTGCCTGGATTTATTTTTTTCTCAAAACTTTTTCAAGGTTAAGAACTTAGCTTAATTCAAGCAGTAGGCTGATCGTGGGCTGATATATTTTTCAAAAAGTCATTCATACCACTCTGCGAAACCTAAACTTGTTCACGCTAACAAATTTTTGAAGGCGAAAAAGAGAGACTGGGATGCTCAAACCTCAAGGCGAGTGGGACAACTCGGAATATGCGCAGAGCTATTAGCATGAAGGATAACCACAAGAAATAAATATATTTTTACCATGAATTATCCATTATCTAAATAGACATCTACAGGATATTATTCGGTTTTTATTCTGTGTAAAACAAACAAATATTTGCAATAAACTAAAACTAACCGATTTTAATAATGATTATGGACAAATTAATTGACAAAATTTCTTTTTTTAAATTTCAAAACAGTTCATTTTAAAACAAAAATAGGAAGTTTATGTAAACTGAGTTCTTAAATTATTTATTGAACTCCCCATGTTTTTTCTTCCCTAAAACTATGTCGATTCAGCTCGAGGTACTCCAGCGTCTATAATGTTTTACAATTTTTAATCAAATTTGGTTTTTCTTTTATCATTATAAACGGATTTCAGCTACCTATTTATCATTTTAAGCATAAACTAATTAGTAAATATAAAAAATCTATTATATATTAAATTTAATTCGCCAAAACCGCTTCAGGTACCTAAGAAACTTTAATGTGAATTTGCTTATTTTAAATTTATGTCGTAAATAATTACACATTTGTAAATAAGTGCTTAAGTAATTGTTTGTAGCTTTAAGGAATCATCCAAAGAAATAGCTTTCATTTGCCGCTTTTTAGATATCAAATGTGGCTAGAGGAGAAACAGGTCAAGTAGTTTGGACGATTTTTCCAGATTTAAATTTTCAAGAGTTTTTGATGCTCTATAAGTCAAACTATCAAACTATATTAGATTCACAAACTAAAATTAGTTCCATAACCGAGCTTTTCTCTCTTAAATACAACAGTGCGGAGTATATTCTATGACCATTTATTTCTAGTATTGAATTGAACTATTGAACACTCACTGAAACCGTTGAATTCGAAAAAGGAAAGAAAAAAATTTAGTCCGATTCCTTTAATTTGATAAAAATGTCTGCAGAAAAAGCAATCAGCTACATTTTTCTTCCTCGCTGCTTCACTTTTCTTGTACTCGTAGCGATAGTTTGCATTTTATTTCACCAATCCATTTCAGAGCTTGACAAAGATTTCTTAATTCAATCCACATCACCACTGCAGATTCACACGCCAGCAAACAGCAGACAAATGCTACTCTTTTGGCATGGAATATTTGCACATTGGGGTAGCACCGTCGCCGGAACTAATCTGCAAGAACTCGACGCATTCAAGAAGAAAAACTGTCTAATTGTCATCACAAATTTCATGGGAGTACCACTGGAAGGTTTGAATCAGCCCGTTATACTAAGGAAGCCAGTCCCCGTTGTTTTCGAGAACAATTTAATACGAAGAAAAAACCTCCATTTTACAAATAAACCCGTTATATCCAGAGTACAGCTAGCCTGGCTAATCGAGAAAGGAAACGGGTCGCAAGAAAGTCTGCTGTCAAACTGTCTACTTTACAAAGAAACCGTGTGGGCGGGACAAGCCGAAGCGTGGCTTCGTTCCTGCTCTCAGCTAGATCGGTTCAGCTTTGTTTCCAACACGAAACCGTTTCAATGTGAAATTAGTGTGGACATCTTTCCACCTGCCTTGGTGTACGGAAGATCGGCCCAAAATTTTCTGATGAACTGGTTATCTGAAAGTCATATTTGGATGATAAATTATCCAAACGTTTGGCTGCATAAAATAGCTAGATCTAAGACAGAGAAGGATTTCCATTGGCTGCTACCCAGCACAGTTGCCACAACACATCTCTTCTTCGTTAGAGCCAACATGTGGGACATTTCCCCATTATTAAAGCGTAGGTTCCAGGTCGAATACTGGATTATTGAGATGTATACGGAAGTACAAAACGGGCAGTACAAAGCGATCAACGGAGTGTTTTTAGTTGTAAGAGTGGCAGACGAAAAAACAAAATCGGTGGAGGTGGAGCTTGTCAACGCTCCAAATTCGGAGAATGTGCTATCCTTTCAGCTCATTGAAGAAGGTTTGGATCCAGAAAGAATTAACGAGGCACTTTCCGCAAGTTATCGTAGTCAACTGTTCTGGAAGATTCAGGGGATTGACGACGATTTTGGCTCGTGGGGCTACGTTGTATTTCGAATGTTTTGCACTGTCTCAGCTGCAAAAGGGACTAGAGATAACAAAAATGTAGTAAATGCAAACATGCTGTTTGATAGCGCGCTAGTTCATTTAGTCCACGTCGCACTGAGAAACTACACCACTTTAGCTCAGCACCCAAGCACCACTGGGGAAAGCCATGTGTGCGAGAATGGAAATAAAAGGAAATTGGAGATGAATGAAGCAGCCATTTGGCGAAGAAGTGCCATTGCACCAAGGCTAACTACATCTGAGGACAGAGGACGTCGACTGCATTTCCCATTCCGAGTGAACAATCCCACAAAATCGTTAGAAATTTTGACATGTGGGACGAGAGGGGCAACGCCATACCCGCTACAAGAATTAGTCAACGTGTTTCACCTTTCCGTCTGGATTCACATTCTAGTTGTGCTTGCTACAATTCCTGTAGTACACAAAATATTGTCTTACTTCTCCAAAAAATGTGGGCAAGCAGTAGATTCAAAAGAGTTTCAGTTGTTCTCCATGACAAAAGTTTTACTAGAGCAGGGAGATCCTTTTCCAGCTGCTTTGTTTGCAGAGAGAACACCCAATCGAGTCCTTTTTGGAATATTCATGCTCCTCGGCATCCGTCCTCAGTAATGCTTATAAGAATGACAACGTTTACAACATGATCCTACCACAGAGGCCTCTCTTCTATGAAACATTTCAGCAGTTGGCTAAAGACAAGGTTCCGGTTTATACCCTTTTCTACAATTTCCAGATGGACATGTGGGCTCCTGGCGTGGATGATTTTTCGAAATTACAGAATGTAACAGAAACACAAAGAGAAGAGCTGTTCTATGTGGAACCCGGAAGAAATTTTTCGCTTGTTTCTGCCGTCACGTTTATAGGCATTAATCCTAAAGAAATTGATGGGCGTTATGATAGCAAAGAAGAGCTTGAGATTATAAAAAACTTAAGCAACTACGCAAAGTGGCCTTCACTGAAAATGGTGTTCAGAGAGGGTCTGGAAATGATTAGATCGGAGTATCCTTATTGGCAAAATGTACGTCCACCAGGATTATCAGCTCCCCTGGTAAATAAGATGAGTTCTATTCAAGGGAGTTTTCTGAATGAAGTACTTAGGGAGGATAAATGCAAAAAGAGAAAAGTGAGCCTCCTTCTCCCACGATTTTATCTTCCTTTATTTGCCTCGAAGACAACTTCGAATATATTTTATAGAGGAAAAGATAGCTACCGGACGCCTTCCTATCAGATTCACTTTGTAGGGCAGATATATAAACCGGTTATTTCAAGATTGGGAATTTTGAAAGACTCGGGGATTTTACAGAGATGGGAAGGGCTAGTGGAAGCATTTTCGATATCGATGGTGCGCTTCAAAGGAGGATTAAAGATGGAAGAAAACGATGTTGCAGAAAAGAAAAATTTCTCGGTGATTTTTACCGTGTTGGGATATGGCTTTGCGGGGGCGCTAGGGTTACTTTTCGTGGAAGTTTGTATGGTGTGGCCTCTCCTTTTCGTAGTTTGGTTTGTAAAGGTGAGCCGAATTCTTGGAATTAGAACATTGACACATTAAAGCATAGGAATGTATGTGTTGCTTGATGGGTCCTGCATTTTCAATACTGGTGTCAATTTAATTTCACTTTTAATAATAATTGAATGCCATCCCATTTATTGTAGAGATGCCTCACTTAAATTTCAAGTAATTCGTAAGTAATTTTTGGCAACAAGAAAAAAGACGAAATTGTAATTGTACACTAGTGTAGAGAAAAGTATTATCTTATTTAGGCACCACAGCTGCAAAGATATAATAAATAGGTATACCTAATTACATCAAGTTATTCAACTTTGCAGCTAAATGCGCATTTCTAACTAAATTTTTGCCCCTCTTCTTTTTTAATGTACAATTTCTGTCATTTTTATATTTGAGAGAAAAATTGAGTAAATTATTATTCTTATTTTTTATAAGTACAAACAGATCTGTAAATATTGTAAATTGCGTCTACTTTTTTAAAATGAGTATACATATCTAAATAACATAGTATGTGTCTATCTTTCATGATTTTTATGAATGAATTTAGTGAATAATTTTGCAGTTTTGTCTTATTTTAAAATCTAACGAATAAAGCTTGCAATTGTGAATTGCCTTTAGCATTCTTGAATTAAATTACTTTTGCTAGCCATGTTTTTTCTAATACTAATAAAATGTTTTGGTTGTTAAATAAAATAGTTCAAAGTTTCTAAAATGTGATGGATAAATTATCTAATAGATAAAATAATGGGGTGTATTATGTACTTTATTGTCGCATATGGAGCCCAGTTACACTGGCAGTTATACCACGGACACAAATAAAATTAGTATTATATGCTAGGATATCTTAGAATATTGCAAAATATGTACATGTAAAATTAAAGTTATAGGTAAAGTTGCATTGGGAATAAAATCACAATAAAGTTACATTAGGAGAAATATTATGTCGTAAATAAAGTGATAAAGTCCTCGGTAAAATTATCATCCATATTTTCGATATCGGGTGTTGACAATTTAAGTTCAATTTGATGCCAGGAACATTTTTGCATCAAATTACACAATTTCAGAAAAAAATCAAAATGTATAATATAAATGAACTATAAATGGGTAAATGTAGATAACTTATGTTGAAAGTAAATGTAGAAATAAGTGTAAATGAAACGTTTCAATATAAAAATATAAAAATACGCCATCCATATCTCATGCAAAATCACAGCATCGACTGTCATCCAGTGGAATAGTAGAGTTTGCTGGTGATTTGCTTTTGAAGAAAGTAGTAATATATATCACGTTTAAATATAGATAAAGTGGTTACATTGATTTCTTCTTCGCTGGAGATGCCAAACCACTTTGGAACGGTCATGTACTTAAAAGAGCATTGGAAATGTTTAAAATTAAGTACCTAAACCTATATGAAAATATGTAATATGATAGTAAAAATATGAAAGTATTATCATTTTATTATATTCATAAATTTTTATCAAATATTGTATTACTAAAAAGTAAGCCGTTTTCCCTCAAATAAACTCAACACGTCATGTGTCAGTCACGTCAGTCCCATCAACTTGTTGCTAAATGTTTAAAATTCGACTCATTAACAGTTTAGTTATTAATAATAAGTTTTCTCTTTAATTTATTAATAATTGTCTTCACAGTTTAAAATTTAAGTTCTAAATAATAACTGACAGTTTAGCAGAAGGTAATCAAATATTTTTTTCATTCTCAAGCTTATAAGTATAAGCGTATAAGTAATAATAACATCAAAAAATAAGTACGGTCCTTTAATTACCATATTAATCTACACTCCACGTTGACATTTCTGTTATTTGGTTGGCTTTTTATTCTCTTTAAAATAGAGACGAATATTTGCATTAAACTATAACCGATTTGAAAGCATACAAGAGACAAATTGCTTACTAAATTCTTTTCAATTCGTTTCATTCCTACGCCAATTTCTAAGCTGACATGCAAGCCACAACACAGTCACGCCACAGCTCTATAAAATCTTTGTCGCCACTGCCAGTAGTGCCAGTAAAGAACAAGTACCCAATGAATGTATGGTGCAAAGTAGGAGTCGGTAGCAATACTCCCACTGTATCTTTTGTAGATGTACATATTTCGTCTTACACCGGATACCATATAGAAGAGACATGAATGCAGTTACTAGTACGCATAGTACAGTACGTAAAAGTAGTTTACACATGGGCTGAGAGTAGAAAGAATAGAGTAAGCGTAGATGAATATTGCCAAGCACGTGTTTTTTGTTTTGATTTTTCTAATACAAACAGAGAAAACTGCAAAACCAAAGTTTTTGTTGAAATATTGTCTTTTTTTATATACTTCCAATTACATTAAGTGCAATTACAAAGTTAACTAGAAAGTAGTAAGTAGGTAAATGTTTGGGAATGGGAAAGTCATAAATTTAGTTCAAAATCTGCATGCCATTTGTTGTTATAAAAGTGCTCCAAAATGATTTCAACTGGAAGCAATTTCCGGTGTAGTGCAGAGTTGGAGATAAATACGAGAGGATATTGCTTCATTTGTTTAAAGAAGGCGATTACCTCCGAAATCCAAGAATACCCTAAAAATAGCAATAGGGAAGAAACATCAAAAATTTCAGATTTGTTCCATTATCTAAAAATAAGTTTGGAGGATTTTGTGTCCGATCAGCGAGAACTAGATAGTCACGCTAATAATATCAGTGGAAGATTGCCAGTAACTGTTGAGCTGTGTAAAAACTGCAAGAAGTTAACGGAAAGAATTTCTAAATTGATTTGTGTTAAACAGACAGCGGAAATGGAAATCAGTTATCAGCTCGGTTCCATTCACGAATTAATTTTGGAGTCGGGTAGAACGCCAACTAAAATGAGGAACTATCAACGAGTGACAAACGGCGACATGGATAACGGCAGGAGTTCCCTTATCGAAGTGGACGGTATAAGAAAGCAATTTTCTACAAAATGTAAGTGCAAATATTACTTATTTATATTGAAACGTTAAGTTTGTAATTTTACGTATGTTTAAATATACAGTTTTCAAAAACTGAAAGAATTTCGATTTTTCACTTTCAGGTTCTAAAGAAAATTTAAAATTGCAACCTAGGGTAATAGTACGTAAAATTACCCCAGAAACGGAGCAGTTATCTCAACCAAGGTCCACACTTAGGGATTTTGAGGAAAATGAATCCTCAATTATAGATTCGGTTCCAAATCCAACTGTAGATAATCTTGCTTCGGAAATCAAAATTGAAATGGCAATGGACCCAAGTGATAGCACACCTATATCATTCGCACCTATAGTATCGGAAATAGAGAATATCGTTGAGCCCTCCTTAAAGTTAAAGTGTAAAATTTGTATGGGGATATACGCTGACCTTTCAACTTTAAATAATCACATGGAACAAATTCATGGATTCGGCGTATCTGAGGAAGCTGTAGCCTTAAACATGGATTTGGTTCCAGGTGTACAACTTCTTGCTTCGGAAATCAAAACTGAAAAGGAGCCATTCTCTCTTGATACACCTTGCCTTTCTGAAAGGGAATCTTTTCCAGTACCAGAACTTGAAGGTCTTGAGTCCTCCTTAAAGTGTAAAATTTGTATGGGGATATACGCTGACCTTCCAGCTTTGAACAGTCACATGGAGCAAATTCATGTAATCGGTGGTTTTCAAGAAACTGTAGCCTCGAACATGAATTCAGTTTCAAGTGTAGAAATTCTTACTTTTGAAATCAAAACTGAAGTAAACCCAAGTAATGACCAACCGACCCCATTGTCACCTGTAGGACCTTTCCTTCCTGAAATGGAATCCTCAGCACTTCCGAAAATTGAGAGAATCACCGCTGAGTCCTCTTTAAGCTGTAAAATTTGTATGGGGATATACGCTGACCTTCCAACTTTAAATAATCACATGGAGCAGATTCATGGAATCAGCGATTCTGAGGAAACTGTAGCGTCAAGCGTAGATTCCGTCCCAACCGTAGA
>JAHZND010005171.1:0-16073 GCA_027744115.1 Acrocyrtus sp. NNG-2020 | reverse complement strand
GTCATTAATTTGCCTTAAGTTTGGTGTTCAGAATTGAACTTAAGTTAAAAATCGACTTAAGTTCAACTTTAGACTTAAGTAATTTCATTAGGATTCCGGTCCAGGAATATAAATATATTCAATCAAAAAGTTGTCAAAAATAGCTCCAGAATTTTTAAGAATGGCCACCTTCCTAAAGATATTTCGATTTGCTCTTACTATTCTCCTTGAACTTTCTGTGGAGTGCCACCAACCGTTTCCTACACAGCCATCTCTCGACTTTTCTTCCTTCCTCTCTCACTTCAGAGGCTGCACAATTACGTACTTCCATTACAACTACAGAGCAGAAAGCCGCGAGCGCAAGAATCCGAGAAAATGGAAAAAGAAGGAAAACTTTCCGCACTGGCGCAACATCTCACATTTCACTTTCCATAAAATACGATCCGCCGTCCAGGACAGAGGTCACACTCTCTTCTTTAAAGTATTCGACATGGACAAGGTAAAAAGAGATAGAGAGTATCCGATCTCAGCCTCTCGGCAAATATATTCTCCCTGTGTGGTACACCTTCTCACTTACAGCTTCTACGACCAGCGACTTTGGATGGACAGGAAAAACAACAATGAGCGGGTTTCTCCAAGCTATGTCTGGATTCTCAGATTTCCGTATCTTCGGATTGGCCATGTAAAGAAAGCGGGTGAGTTCGGAATTATCCTCAGGTATATGACAATGTCGAGCGCTGCTATTTTCAAAGTATTTGAGTTACAACGGGTTTACTACATTTGTATACCTTGCGGCGTTTCCGGAAATGAGTATACGCCAATAGCAGCTGCAGAAAGAGAAAATGGGATAAATGAGCTGAGAAAAATTTGGAGTCAAGTTAACTCTATTTTAACAGGAGGATTCATTAAGCTGCACTTCACCAATCTAAACTCAGAGGAGGAGTTCTTCTATACCGGAAAGGGGAAAGTTGCACAAGTCTGTAGATTGTACATGGGAAGTGGAGCAGTAAAAGTTCATCCACTTTATTGCACTTTAACTCTGCTTGGGAGAAAGTTCAACTCGTCACTACTGACAAAGCAAGAAAAGAATCAGACTGTGCTTGGAATACTCAGTACGAAAGTGTCAAGGGGGAGATCCTTGAAAGAAAGCAAGGAGCATAAGGACGTCTGGCTTGCCCACGGAATGACAAGATACCGCTACTCCTTCGCAATAATTTATAGAGATCCGAGTGTCTTCAAAGTGAGTCAGCAGATGTCCGGTGCAGTGAAACCTTTTGGAGTGCTGGTTTGGATTTTGTTAGTCCTGGGAAGCTTTCTGATTGCACTTCTATACGCGGTACAGCATCAACTTGGGAGTAACACTATTTCCATATTCATTGGAAAATCTTGCCAAGGCTCAGAGAAGAATTTGGTTTAATATTTGCGCACTTCTTCTGGAACAGTCGACGTCCGTAATGGAACGAGGGCTCATTTTGTTTTCCGGGTGGAGCGTGCTCGTCCTACTTCTCTCCCACAGTTACAGAGGAGTGCTCTTCTCGTCGCTGACATTCACTGTGGAGCCCACAATTCCAAATTCACTGGAGTCGCTTCTCCAATTTGGGCTCCAGATTGGAACGATTGACGGCTGCAATCTACCGAAGAGAAGTGACACGGATGTGCAACGGATGTGTTGTGTAAAGACCCTCGTGGTTCCCGATATTCTTCAGGCGTACGAGAGAATTAACGTTACGGACAAGAGCCTGAGCAGGACGGTCAATCTCCTAAATAGGCTTGATTCCAGTACCACATGCTTTTCTGATAGTACGACCAACTATACTGTGGATGTCCTGGGAAAATGGGAGGGTCAAGTGGGATCCGTACTAAAAGGCAAAGTGAAGTCGACGAAACTGATAAAGCTTCCCGAGTCATTCGTGGTAGTATCTGCGGATGATCATCTGGACAGTATCACAACAAACATTCGGCTTTACGGGGATATGTGGATTTCAAATAAAGACCCTCGTGGTTCCCGATATTCTTCAGGCGTACGAGAGAATTAACGTTACGGACAAGAGCCTGAGCAGGACGGTCAAACTCCTAAATAGGCTTGATTCCAGTACCACCTGCTTTTCTGATAGTAAGACTAACTATACTGTGGATGTCCTGGGAAAATGGGAGGGGCAAGTGGGATCCGTACTTAAAGGCAAAGTGAAGTCAACGAAAATGATAAAGCTTCCCGAGTCATTCGTGGTAGTATCTGCGGATGATCATCTGGACAGTATCACAACAAACATTCGGCTTTACGGGGATATGTGGATTTCAAATGCAGTGCCAGTTCCTGTACTGGGACTGTACAGCTACTTGTCAGTTTTCTCAAGCTATTTTAGTCCAATATTTTCCAGAAGCCTCAGTCAAGTTTATGAGAGTGGATTGCCAGAGAGGTGGGAACGTTACATGGAACAGAGCGCAAAAGCCGATGAGTCTTGCGGTGTGCTTGGAAGACTGGAGAATAGGAGATGCGGGAAAAGTGAATTGCGAAGATTATGGAGAAAGCTGGTATATTGCGCGGAGGACTGCTCGGAAAGGAAGGAAATTGTCAGGGAAGGATTCTCGGATATTTCAAAGGACGTTTTTATTGGACTGGCGTATTACTGGCTAGGTACGATTGGTCTTGTAATAATAACTTTCTTTGTGGAAATGGTGATTAATATGATATTTAGAAGAGGATTTGGGGAAATTGGAGGCTTTTCAGCGTTGAACAACATAAACCGTATTGCAGTCCAATCACAAGCTTTCTGGTAGCCAAGATGAAGTAAAATATTTTCAAATAAATTTATTTATAATAATACTGTAAGAAGAAGCATAGACATTTATTTATTTACTACTTCTCCGGTTAATAAAGCAGAAGGTGAAATTACTAACAACTTTTTGTATCCAAAATTTTGAACTTTGACAAATGAACTATAATATGCGTGGTAACCATCACATTAATTAATGCTAAAATAAAAAAGTAATTATTATTTATGTTTACATAATAAATAATTGCCAATTTATAATTATACGTGTGTTGTGCCCGTTCTGAAACCTTCAAATTTTCGCACGTATTGCGATGCGTATTAGTCTCCAGTCTTCTTTTGCACATGAACCGACCGCACATGATCTGTTAAGTCTGTAATGCCGTAAAGAATAGCGGACATTGGCCACACGGAATAATTTTATTCTCCTCCACAAACGAATTCGCATTACTTCTTGAGACTTGAGTTACTATTGACAAGGTGAAAGGTCACTATTGACTATGTTCTCTGGTGCCACACTTTTTCTTCCTTTGCAGTGCTTCTTCTTGTGCTTTCGCAAATTTGTTGGAGACGTCAATGTTTTAAAACACAAGTTACACTTCAATCTATTCTTTTCAGCACTGCTCATCCTTTTGCGTGCTGGACAGTGATATTTCTCATGAGCATATAAGGAAGGATATCCTTCAAATGAGCGTGCACATTCTCGACACGTGTAAACTTTCACCTTTGCTTTCAAGGCTGTCCTCCCACCCTTCAATTTCAGCGTTCTACTTGCTCCTGTGGAAGGGAAACTACTGACTGGTTTCTTCACTGCCATGCGTTTTTCTTGATGACAGTGTTTTTTCTTATGATACTTCAAGTTGGCCGGGGAAGCAAATTTGCGCCCACAAAAATTGCACTCTACTCCACTGATTCCTGCACTGCTCTTGCCCTTTCTTGCAGGACAGTGATATTTCTCATGCGCGTAGAAAGATGAGTATCCTCCAAATGAGCGTGGACATTCTCGACATGTGTAACTTTTCACATTTGCTTTCAAGGCTATCATCCTACCTTTTAGTTTCAGTCTTCCTTTCGCTCCTGTGGAAGGGACACTGCTGACTGGTTTCTTAACTGCCATAATATGTTTTGTTTTATGACAGTGCCTTTTCTTATGATACCGCAAGTTGGCCGGGGAAGCAAATTTGCTCCCACATAAATTACACTCTACTCCGTTTACTTCTGTGCTGCTCTTGCTTTTTCTCGCAGGGCAGTGCCACTCCTGATGACTTTGTAAATAATCTTGCCGTTGATATGAGCGGGAGCATCCCTGGCAAGTGTAAACTTTCTTTTTTGTCATGGCAGTCCTATTCACTACAAAACACTTTTTTGGGGATTTTGAATGCGTTGCAGAAATGTCCCAAGTTTTATTACAAATGCACTCGGAAGACGTCCTGGAACATTCCATACAGTTTCCAGTTTGCTCTTCACAGTGGTCTGCGCTAGCATTTTTGGAGTTTATCGAAGGACGTACTTCTTTTGTTGGATCAGTCGTACTTTTTAAAGAGCAGAACTTCTTTTTGTGCGTCGAGAGGTTCCCTTTTCGCTCAAATTTCCGGAGACAGTGCTCACACTGGTAGTACGTCACTGTAGCCCAAATGTCAGCATGGACCCTGCTACTACGGCGCTTTCCTCCGCTGTTTGGAAGATTCTCGGCATTCTCGCTCAATTGGCTCAATCCATTACTTTCGTTGGCAGCCTCTGATTTACTTTCCTGGAAATTGAGAAAACGATGAGTCAGAACAATTTGAAATTTAAAAAAAATTGAAAGATTGCTTTTTAAATATGCAATTTTTACTCACATTAAATTTCGTTTTGCGATGTGCGAATGAGGGATCTAGGTCACAGCAGGATAATGGAATGAAGCATGTTTGTAATTGCATCGATTTAGAAAGAAATGATTTCTTCACAGGCACAGGAGTAAAAATATCTTCATCGTCCGATTCTTCAGAAGAAGGTTCGTCTTCATAATTTTCAGTCTCAACAGCGTTAACTGCAATGTTCTTTTTTTTAAAATTAAAATATGTAGGTAATTAAAAATTAACAAACAGTTCAGATTCCAATAACCGTTTTTTCATGTTATAACCAAATTTTTATTTTTATTTAAATTTATTTACCTCTGCATCAGATAGTTGTTGGAAAGACTCATCACAGGATGAACATTTACTATTAAAAGCATCTCCACAATTTTTCTAAAATAATTTTTAAAAGGACTTTAAATTTTTTGCTTTACTTTGCTGAATCATTAAATTCATATTTAGTCGCAAAAATAGTTCACCTCATTTAGAGAAGTAAACAGCACTCCACAAATTCCACAGAAGGGCACCATCTCAGCCTGCTGGTCCTCCCTCAATTCAGGTTCAGCTGCCAGTTGTGGATGAGCTATATCTGCAGGATTTCTTTCCTCTCCTGTATCCTCAGAGTGGTTCCCCGAGTCTGCTGGTTCTGGCGTTTGTGCAATTGGCACACTCATTCGCACTTCTTCTATGGGATTCGCATCAATTTGCATTTGCGAATTATTTTCGCGTATTTGCCTTGTCATTTCGGAATTTTCCTTTGGTTCAGAACTTTTGGCCAATTTTGGAATCTCCAATTTAGTGTTAATCTGAAGAGAATGTGCTGCCACAAGCTATCATAAAATTTATTTATTATTAAGTCAGGTTTTTTATCAGTTTGTATACCTTTTAAATGTGCTCCAAAAAATAAAATGTACTCACATGGCAAATTAGTGCTTCATCCTTTGGGAAACTTTCGTCGCAGAACGGGCAATTAAAAACCCTTCTCCGTGGACGCTTCTTTACTTTGGAAAATGTAACTTGTAGATCACCTCCATGATCATTGTCTGCTGCCAAACGATTGTTTAATTTTCCATGCTCTCTTGAAGCACTTCTGCTATCCATGACTTGTTTACTCCTTTGCTCGACGTATTTACTGCAGCTTTCAAACTTTCTTACTAATTTTTCAGAAATTTATGTGCAAGTCACATTAAGTTTCGTCAAATTCAAAACACACTGACTCACAGTCCACCAGCAAACACAAACACACTCCTTCACCTGGCCAAGAATGAGTTAGGACTGTTGAAAATACTATTCATCCTGCTTGTATAATTTGAGCTCTTCTTGTAAAGTTTTCTTTGCCTCTAAACTTGCTTAATGCTTGTTGAATACAAAAAGAATTTTCATTGCACATGTAAAAGCTGTGAGCTTTTGTAGTTTGTAATTAGTCACAACCTAACCTACAATAATAGTAAAATGGGTGACATTCCGGCCTACACTATTCCAGATGAAGTTATTGTATGAAAAAACATAATTTTGTCGTACCTCTAACATCTAAAGGTGTATAGCTTTGCAAAGGATAGGATGACTCTTCCAAAATGCAGCCTATATCACAAAATTTTAATATGCGCAGAACCCTTCTTTTCTAAGTACCTTAAATGAAAATATGCATTTTCACAGCACAGTCATTTGAACTGTTCTTATTTTCTGGATGAATGTAATAATCCCTACTTTCGTCCCATTTTGAGCTAATAAAATATTCCTTTTCTGAGAATCCTGGCACCTGCGGGTTCAGATGCACTGCAAGGTTGGTCGAGCTGCAAAATGTCTATATGCTATTTGATCATGACCTGAAAATGAAAATGAAATGGTTGGAGAGCATTATGTCCTCGGGTACCTTGTTAATTCTTTTGTATAGGACTATTATGCTTAGGCAGCCAGCGAAGAGCCATGTCCTAGAGGCTTT
Source organism: Acrocyrtus sp. NNG-2020 (assembly GCA_027744115.1). NCBI lineage: Eukaryota > Metazoa > Arthropoda > Collembola > Entomobryomorpha > Entomobryidae > Acrocyrtus > Acrocyrtus sp. NNG-2020. The sequence goes on along the minus strand of JAHZND010005171.1, from coordinate 9,546 downwards.
AAAAGAGAGCTTTTGCTACAGAAGAAGGAGTAGCTCATCAAAAATGACAAATAATAATAATATTACCATTTATATTATTAACAGAATTGGCTACCTACGTGAAAGTTAAAGTTACTACTTATTCTAGAAATTCCTGTAAATGATCTTTCTGGTATTCATATGACAGAATTTTAAGAATAAAATACGGTTCATTATTTTAGTTTAGGAAAATTCACTAGACATTGCGCCTAATAATAGATTTAAAACTTACAGTCTGGAAAATCTTAAGGTATAATGGGAATACAAGTTTATTCATTTCTTGCTTGCCATTTTTTTGGGCTGGACTAGAATTGAACGCAGATAATGAAGAACGTGACAATAGTCCCGATCATCTGTAAATAAATATTTTAGTTCATAAAATCACATTTAAATGTTGGGACAATTTGTTTTGGTTCTTACACTTGTTATAACGGAATAGGTAATTGGCAGTCTGTCACTGGCTTGGATTGCAACTGCGTTGTTATCCAACTCATTTAGAACTATCTGAAGCCGAGCTATCGCAGTGAGATCTTCGCCGACCTTGTAGACCGAGTCGGACATCCAGCTTTTTAATGAGTCCATCTAAAATTAAAGTTTTTCAAATAGTTTTTCTAAACTTCAGGAAATGCGGGTACCTATATAGTCTTTATTAAATTGTTTATTTTACCTGATAGCAAATGTCGGCGGAGAAAAGAAGGAGAGCGAGCACCCCAACGGCATAAAAAAGCACCCGTACCATCTCAATAACTTCCCTGGATGATCTAGCATCTACAAATGCTTCATCAATTGCAGAGGAGTAGTATACAACAGCTTCTACGAGCAGGAATGTCACCGCACTTCCAGCAACCTTTGACAGTAAACTGGACAGGTGCTTGAGCATTCTCACATGCGTGAACACTTCCTGCCAGTCAGGCTCCCGTGAAGATGGGCCCTTACCTCCGCCTCCTCCTACTGCATTCGTAATTCTGATATATTTCACCAGTGTCCAGTCAACCTCGCCTTGTTCTGCTGCAGAAATGTGGATAGAGAATGACTTAACCGCGATCCACAATGTGACAGCAGCCACTAGCAAATATAAGTCCACTATTGATCCGAGAGTATGTCGTTGCAAATATCCTAGTACAGTTGGAAGTGTGAGTAGAGACGCCAATATTTCTCTCCATGTTCCAGTTTTGCAGGGTTCCAGGAAAACACTGAAGCAGGCATTTCTCCCAAATTCCCTCCAACGAAGGCTAAAAAACTCAGTCCAGTACGATGAGCTTACGGACCGATCTTCGTCAGAAAAACGGGGACTTGACACAATTTTACAGTAGCCCATTATTGTGTAGCTAACGCAGAGTGTGACAATTGCCCATTTGCTGCTAACAACGCGAAGTAAAGAGCTCCCAGCAAGAACTTTTGCATCTGGAAGTAGAAATCTATTTTGTAGAAACGTTTTGCTACTCAGAAAGGATACAATTTGGAGATGGTCCTGCTGCTGAGTCCAAAACACTTTTAAAACGACCAACTTAAGAGTTGCACTGAAAATATAGAGAAGGAAAACCAGGTGCTGAGATGGGTCCTTTGGATTAGAGGGAATGCCCTCTCGTATCTTTGTCAGTAGCCAAATGAATACTAGAAAAGCGTTTACTCCACATAAAATCTTCTGAGGTAACCACATTTTTATCTGAAATCGAACATCCCCCGACCCAGAGTAAACTGACACAATTCGAAACGGAGAAAAGCAAAGATAGTAAGCAAATTTGAAGAATATTTCATAAAAACGGGTAAGCCTTGTAATGTGTTCCATTCTGGTTTTCGCAGTCCGGACAGGAATTTTTGAGGTGAAACTTTCTTTTCGAATTGTTATATAAATTTTAGTGACTTTGACAAAAGCTTCTTTCATTGTGGATATCCAATTTTATTAATGATCCTAATGAAATTTGCAGCACATACGGTAGTGATAATTGGACTACAGCCTCTTTAGTAAAAATACTAGCCACATTATACTATTAATTCAGTAATTGGTATTTACTCTTTGCCAATTTACATCATTTCTGCTTTTACTATGGTACTCGACATAAAATTTGTATCAACATTGTTATAAAAATAATGAGGTTCCAATTTCTCTCTAGTGAAATTTTTCATTCTTTGGGCAAGAACACATCGTCTAATTAGCAGTGGCCTCATCTTAGAATGTTTATGGATTTAGCACTGAAAATTTTAGAAAAAAATATTGACTCAGGTGTTTACTCTTTGTTAATTCTGTATTTCCAACATAACTGCAAAGAAAATATTAGACGTTAACTTAGTGTCTAGTTATAACTAATACTTCAAGCAAAGCAAATAACAAATAGACTGCAAGGCAGGGAAAATTGCTAATTGAGGAAGCATTAGGACATTTTATTTCATAGCTGTAATCAACATTAGCATGTTCCATTGGCATAATTTTGAGTATGAACCGTGATTCATACATATTCTGAGATTTGAAGGTAGGTACGTAAGAATATTGGCTCAACTGAACACGGATTATTGAAATTTTTTGGATGGACAAACGTACCCTACGCTAAATTTTAATGACCATCGATAAATGAAAGTGGATAAATTAATGAGTCGTAAATGGAACAATTTGCTATTATTACAACCACGATTAGTTTAACATTTCACTCCTTCCTTAAAACATTGATATGCCGATCTGCTCACGTAAAATTTTCTGCTAAAAATGTAAAAAAATGTACCTATTACAATGAGCTATAAAAATTTAATGGGCACAATACAAACATTTTTTACGAACAGCTTGGCTTGCTAGATTAGATAGTCCCACAACACAGTCCCACCCCACCTCGTATTTCAGTTTCGTTTTCAACATTTATGCTTATTACAAGACTGGAGCCGGAAGAATCTCGGTGCCGCCAGCCGAGCAGATTCGTTTCAGCTTCAGCACTGATAAAACATTACTACATAGTATTCGTTTCTGAAAATTTACTAAAAATAAAACTCAAAGAAATCATTTTTACGCCATATTGTGCAAGCTTGTTTTTATATTTCGTCGAGAAGTCTTTCAAGGCCAAGGCATTTATAATTAAGATTTACTCTGGAAAAACGTACTAGCTCATATTTAATATTTTTAATCAGTGAAATTTGCCAAGTAGAAAAATGGTCGCTTCTACAAAATCAAAAACGGTAAGCAGTTATTTTTTAAATATCATTTTATTCAAACAAGAGAAAATCCTTTGAGAAAATGAAATGTTAATTTTTTTGGGGAAATTTCAAAACTCTGTGTATGCTCTCGGTAGTAGATAACATGCATGTGAATGAATAACTGAAATGCTGAGTTCGGATTTGTTTCAAGGACAACGTAAAAATTAACTAGTTCGTGGAAAAATGAATACCTATACATACCTATGTGCAGAAGTGACAAAACCTATAGTATTTTTCCATTTTATTTGCAATAAAAAAATTACAAATGGTGAAACCGTAACTGAGAATTAGTTTCTGTACTTTGTATAATCAACTTGGCTGTGATAAATCTGACACTATTGGAGTTGACTGTGTTCGCTGACTTATTTGCGCCTATTTACCGATCTTTACAGCCACTAAAAATAAGAACTTTTTTTTGTTTTTAAATGCTCACAGATTACTGTTTGCGTCACGACCTTGGACGCGGAGCTTGAGTTTGCAATGTTATCATCCACCACCGGAAAGCAACTTTATGACCAAGTCGCAAAAACAATCGGGCTCCGGGAGACTTGGTACTTTGGACTGCAGTACATAGATGGCAATGGGTTTACCGCATGGCTTCAAATGCAAAAGAAGGTACAAATATATAAATAAATATTAGTCATTTTGTATTATTTACCTGATTAAAACGCACAAATTTGTATTTCTAATTCAGGTCTCAGCTCAAGACGTCAGAAAAGAAAGTCCCCTTCAGTTTTTTCTTCGGGTGAAATTTTATCCCGAGGATGTGACAAAGGAGCTAATTTTGGACGTTACTAAAGTAAATTTTCGATTTCTTCATTACGATGCTTTATTTATGAAAAATATTTACTCAGTCTAGTGTCATCTCCTTTCCATTTTTCAGAGATTATTCTATCTTCAAGTCAAAAGTGAGGTCTTGGCAGGTGAAATCTACTGCGAGCCGGAAACAGCTACACTCCTCGCTTCCTTTGCGATGCAAGCCAGACATGGAGATTTCGAGAGGGGAATTCATAGAAATCTCTCCACTGTCAAGATTTTGCCTCAAAGGTAGTAAATCTCTGAAAATTAAAGAAAATTAAATTATATTTTAATATTTTTACTAGTGTAGTAATTTCTCAAAAATAACAGAGCCATGCAGAAAACGAGACAGGCTGGGGAAAAGTGGAACGAGAAGATTATAGCTCAGTGGAGGCTGAAATCGACCCTGAAATTTAAGAAGGAAGTTGAGGCGAGAAAGGAGGCGGAGAAGAAGAGGATGGAGTATGAAGAAAAGCTGAGGGGTTTGCAAAGTGCAATGGAAAAGGAGCAGGGAAAATTGAACGAGGCCAAGGAGACAATTCGACTCCTTGAGGAGGAACTGAGAAAGCTGAAGGATGCCCGTAAAGAGCTTGAAAAGCGGCAAAACGAGTTGGAGGAAATGATAAGGAAATTAGGAATGGGCCTGAACGTTGATGCTGCGGAACGAGAAAAACTTGAAGAGGAAATTAAGTAAAAAAAGAAGAAATAATGCGAGATTTTTTTGTGCACGCAAATTTTACTAATTTATTCTTATATAGAGTAAAACAAAAAGAGGTGGAACGACTGGAAGAAGAAATTGCAAAGGGTAATCTAGAAGCAAAGCGCTTGCGAGGTCAAGTAGAAGCCCACAATAAGACAGTCGCTGGCTTTAGTGAGAAACGTGGTACAATTCGACTCCTTGAGGAGGAACTGAGAAAGCTGAAGGATGCCCGGGAAGAGCTTGAAAAGCGGCAAAGCGAATTGGAGGAAATGATAAGGAAATTAGGAATGGGCCTGAACGTTGATGCTGCGGAACGAGAAAAACTCAAAGAGGAAATTAAGTAAAAAAAAGAAATAATACAAGATTTTTTGGGCACGCAAATTTTACTAATTTATTTTTCTGTAGGGTAAAACAAAAAGTAGTGGAACGACTGGAAGAAGAAATTGCAAAGGGTAATCTAGAAGCAAAGCGCTTGCGAGGTCAAGTAGAAGCCCACAATAAGACAGTCGCTGGCTTTAGTGAGAAACGTGGGGGAAGCTTGGACAGAAAAAGGGTAATAAAAGAGGAAAGAAATGGAAAGTACAGTACTCTGAGGGAAATCCGAAAAGGAAGTGCCAATCGACGCATTGATCAGTTTGAGAATATGGTTTATTAACTGATTGTGAGAAAATGTTGCTATAAAGAATACTGCATAACAAGTTACAATATTGTGCTGATAAAAATATTTACTTGCTGAAGTTATCTTACTAATTTTAAATATAATTCTGACAATTACCTGTTTATAGAGAAAGTAAACTGAAAGGATGTCATAATAGGTGCAAAATGTAATAGAAAATAAATGCGTACTGACATATGTTATCTGCAAAAGGTTGCTGATATCGATGACATTCAACAATAATTTAACTTTGCTGGAAATAGTCATTTAATTGAATGATAGTTGTCTATTTCATACCCTCCTGCCGCGTATTTTACTTTTAAATTGATTATTTTGAAGTGGTAGGCAAGTAAAATAAATTTCTTGAGCTTCCAAACACCCCAAAAAAGTACGCATAAGTAAAATCAAGAACTACTTACAGTATTATTCAATTTCACTATTTTATGTTGTTTCATTTATGATAACATTTTTCATAACAATTTTGCATAGAACGCCACATGCACCGATGCGCCTTTGTTATCCACTCGTTTTATTCTTCTTTGCCCATACCACTCCATTACACAGTAGCGCGTACAGTCCCTTGCAAATGCAATGGAAAGCTCTGTTCTGCACATCTCACACATGTGCTGGGTTTGTTTTGGTGCGGATCAGATGGTCTGAAGTTGTCAAAAAAAGCAAAAGGTAAAAAAAGTACCTAGTCAGTATAGTCATCCTTTGATATTTTATTTACAGTTTTGTGGTGGAATGTGGAATGTTTAGGCTGCGTGAAGATTAAAAATTGAAATGGCAGAAAAGGATCTAGAATTTAATTGCGTTTTATGTAAAGGGAAATACAGTGGAGGAGAAAAATGTGCGGAGAGTTACGGTGAAAATTACTTGGGCGGTGAAAATAAAAGGAAGTTGCTAAATGCTCTGGAAAAATTTCGATTTCTTGTAAGTAGTGAAGACGGATTCTTAAGGAGATTGGTTTCCAGCAAAATTGAATTAGTTTTGGGTGGACAATTCCATGGTTCCTGTGGAAACTGCAATGGGACACTACTAGAGATTCTAAGACTTGGCNTTGAATTAGTTTTGGGTGGACAATTCCATGGTTCCTGTGGAAACTGCAATGGGACACTACTAGAGATTCTAAGACTTGGCGAACTTATTGAAAAGAGTCGGGTACGTAAGTCATTTAGTTTAAGTCATTCATAATTATGCCTTTTGCAACAGGATCGGAAGCCAGTGTTTTCTGAATTTGGCATGAACTTAACAAAAAAGAATTAATTTTAGTTTGCTTTGGATATTTCAGAGGCGTCAGCAGGAGCTATTGAAGGAATTTAAAATTGTGCTTTCTTCGAGTGAACTCTGTGACGACAAAAATGGAAACGATGGTTACAGTTCTGATCAAGCCTGGTCGCCCCTCAAGGTTAAAATTGAAGTTGATCACCAAAACGAAGTGGATATTGGGGGTCCACCTTATGATAAAGACGAAATTGATTTAAACCTGGCTCTGGCTGAACAACCGGATATCAAGCAGAAAGGAGACGAATATGAACGGAACTTGAAAACGGGCGATTCTATGAAATTACGGACACGGAAGTCCATACCATCACTAAATATTAAAGAATGCTCTGTGGCATTAACCAGACTTAACCCTGCAGACATGCTATTTTCAAAGCCGAAAATAGTTAAAAAGAGGAAATATGTGCGGAGGGGAACCGCAGAAAGGAAAGTGAAGAAGATTGTGAGAAAACGTAATAAAAAATCAGTCTGCACCATGGAAAGAGGTCCGCAAAGTCAAAACGACTTGTTTCTACTACTCTGCGACAGTCTCTTCCTTCACAATGGCGTCCTCCTCAAATTCTCTCCAGATGGATTCACCTGTCAAGAGGGCTGCGGGGTTAATGTCAGCGGCTTGGACTACAATAGCTTCAAGGCCATTCGGGACCATGTAAGATTTGCCCACAGAAAGAAATATGATATCGTCGGCCCTACCAGCCGAAGAGAATGTCCGTTGTGCTGCAGTAGTAATGGTGATGGCGACACCGAAAATCCTCTCACCGAGAACCATATCTTCAGCGAAGTGTCAAAGTTCAGGGAGCATGTAGTAGCAATACACTCACCTCCTGCAATTTGCACAATTTGCTGGAGACCATTTTCCGATCCTGAAGAACTGCCCAGTCACTTGTTATCTCATAAAGGGAAAATGGAAACAACAAAGAAAAAACCCCAAATTGTGTATAGACAGGAAGAAGGCGAATATCTCTGTGATATGTGCCCTAAGATTTGCACCAGTTTTCGTAATCTCCAATCTCACAAGAAGACACACACTGCGAAGGACTTTCGGCCGCATGTACAATGCTCCGAGTGCGGTCGGCAGTTTTTGCACGAGGTGTCACTCAAGGACCACGTAAAAAGGGTTCATACGACGGAACCCGCTCAGAAGTGGACTAAGTGGAGGGAGTGCCGAATCTGTGGGAAGAAAATAAACTATAAGGACACCACCTTATACAAGGAACATATTAAGAGCCATGCTGGTAAATCCTTTTTTTGTGAAATCTGCGGAAAGGGATTCCAAAGAAATACGACATTTCATTATCACATGAAGAGAGTCCACTCCACTGAGCGACCTCATCAGTGTGAGTTCTGTGAGATGAATTACAAACATTTTCACAATTTAAAAAGGCATAGGCAAGCAGTCCATAAGGATCTCATTCCAGATCCCATCCCGGGAAACAAAAGGTCCAGGAATTTGGAAAATAAGGAGGCTTTCATCGGTCCTAAAATTGCATATCCATGTGAGCACTGCGAAAAGGTATTTCCGTTTAAATGTAGACTGATCAAACACGTGGAAGCTTCACATCCCTCGTTAGCTTATACTACGCCACTATAGCTTTCGAAAATCAAATTTTGTTAATAATGTATTAAAGCCAAAGCTAGTCATAACACAGCACCAATTTGTGGTCTTACAATATGTAACCTTTAATGTAACCATAGCATTATTGTAATTAAAAGATGTTGAATGAAATTAATAAATTAAACGTTTGTTTGTACTTTGTAGTACTTTGAATTGTGGTCTTACAATATGTAACCTTTAATGTAACCATAGCATTATTGTAATTAAAAGATGTTGAATGAAATTAATAAATTAAACGTTTGTTTGTACTTTGTACTTTGAATATAATTTGCACTTCTCTTTGTTCTTTTCTCTTAGAATGTTTCTTTTCCAATTTCTACAAAAATCGTACAAGCAAGAACAATTTCTCCCATGGCAATAAGATCAAAATGAGTGACTCATTCCTCATGAAAATACAACAAAATCTTTGCTGCTATGTACCCAGACCCACGTAGGTATTTTTCCGACTCGATTTTTTTAATGTTTCTTCTTCAGCCTGCAATAAAAATTCTTTAACCTTTTTACAAAAAGGGCTCCCTTTAGAGCTCTATACCCTCTTTAAGCTACTGCTCGAAAACTGACTTTTAACCTAACACGCTTCTCTAAAAAATATCGCTTCTACTTTAATCATGTAACATAAAAGTGAAGCATGCCTTTTCTTTTTTCTCACATTGCGCACACAAAAGCCTTTAAGTCGAATGCTTGCATTATTTTTAGTTAAATGAAATTTTTATTGATTCTGATGCATGCGATAGAATTCAAACAAGTCCAATCTGGTAAACAAAACTTTTGACTGTCCCACTGCCCGTGATCATTGATCAGAAATGGGAAGTATCAAATGAATAGTTCCGTGAGCAATTACGCTATTTTTTTATTTTCAACTTTTAAGAAAGGTCGAAACATTTGGGAAATGAAAAATTAATTAATATGATATGGCAATGGGATTGATATTCAAGGTACGATAGATCTTATTACTTTGGTAGATTTTCAGGCGAACTCAGCAATCGGATCAGGTCGAATTTTCATTTTAACTTTGAACTTCTTTTGCTGTAAATTCATGTAAATTCATGTAACCGTTCAATCTAAAATATATTCTAAGCTTTCTCTCCGGCTGGGCCCAAAGATTTTTTTCCTTTACCACTGCACACCACCACCACTACTACCATCAGTAACACTATTCCACGAAGCAGGCCGCGTGGCGTTGTCCGTTGAGCGTTATGCTGCTTTTATAGTAACTGTGCTTATCACTTCATGATCACTTCGCTTCATTCACACTTCATGCATGTATCTTTATGCTGCAGCTTCTCTTCCCTTCAC